>JAQIWZ010001268.1:0-12591 GCA_034697245.1 Malaconothrus monodactylus
AAGAGTCGAGCTCAAGAACAACCCGTATTTTATGAGCTCTACTTATTCTAAAGTTTGAGTTTTTATTCCTCAAACAGATCAATAGAAATATCAAAAATATATAATTTTGTTGCTTCTTGTATTTGTATAATTTTCATCTTACTATTAGATGATTTGATAATACTTTGAATTGAAAGAGAAATTCAATTCCCTTGTATTTGAATTTTTGACTTTTCCTCATCTTTTCAAATTTTTTTTTCTTTACAAAAATTTTATTTCAATGCATCGTTGATTCAATTTTCTTATCTTTGTATTGATATATTTGTGTGTTGTGTGTCTGCATAACTGCTTCAATGAAAATTGGAAATCAAGTGCCAGAAAAGGAAAGCAAAGAATAACAAAAAAAGCATGTTTTCAATATTAGCCTACATTGAAGAGCTCTATTTCTATGTTCATCTATCATAGCATAGGGTAATGTCAATATACTTTTATTAACTGAAAAACACAACATCTTATAGACATTATTATCTTCAGTACTATCTTTTTAATTCAAGCAGAATATTGAAAAGCCTTCCAATATTTCTCTAAAATTGAATTAAGTTATATTCTATGATGCGATACAACAAACATTTGAATAATCACTGAAAAGATCAATATTCAAATCCAATATTTACAGTCTTTCACTTTTCTATTTTCAGTGAATAAGAGCTTAATTTTTGAATGAATCAAAACTTGTCTCAAAGCTTAAAAATGTTTTCAATTGAGTAATAATATTATTTAGAAGTATAGCTCTACTGATAAGAGTGTCAATTCTTAACATATAATGAAGAGAAGAGGCTTTCAATGCAAAATCCTATTATAAATGATGAAAGGAGTGACTGACTTGACTTGATTTTGGCGCTGACTATTGTTATTTGAAAATTGAGTTTAGTATCATTTAGGCTTTTATGTGCTTGTGTTGATTCAATCACCAGTTGAAAAGTAAAAGCGCGTTAAAAAGATTGCGAGATATCTTCTATAGAATAATAAAATAGAGCGAAGTCTAGATTGAGGTACTGGAGATGTTTAAGAGGGGAAAGAGAATGACAGGCAAGAGAATGAGGGGGAGATTCAATGAAACGAGAGTAGAGATTTTCAAAGTAAGTCGATTGACAACATATTGTGTTGCTTTCCCATCAAACTATTCAATCATTTATTAGCCTTTATATAAAACCTCATATTCATCATTAAAAAAAGTTGATTCAATTTCAAGTTTGTTCAAGTTTTTAGTCAAACGAAAATCGCTAATAAATAATATTTTGCATTCAATTGAAGCAGAAATCCGTACTTTAAGATAAAGCTTATTATGAATATGTTATTATGAAAATCCTGTTTAATCTCACGAGAAATAACTGAATATATAGAATATCAATATAGAAGTGATATTCCATTTGTGGAGATGTGACGACTCGAGATTTAGCCACTTATCCTTCTGCCCTGCAGTCCCTTTCTTTCGTATTCAATATCCATCGAAGCGAACCATTACTTGATTCAATTTGAATGATAAAAATGGACACTTATGTAATGATTTGACTTGAGATTTTGAAAGCAGCAAAAATATCAGAGCCAAACAAATGTCAACTAAATTCATAAAGTATGAAATATATTGCAAGAATATGAGAAATAATTATAAAATGTTATTAATGCTTTTGACATTATCTTTTATTCTATTAATGTTTTCATTCATTTTGATTCTGAAAAACGATTACGTCAATACATTCTCATTGAGAAGACCTAAATAAATAAATTCTGTACTCTTGAATATATTGAACATGCCTTCCCTCAAATGATACCACGAATCATGAATGCCTTTTCAAAGCATGAATGATGAAAGAGATGTTTAATTTGTTATTTGATATCTTGGTCTCAACTCAACTCTTATATCAATATAAATCAATGCAATAAACCATTGATTAAATGAGTTTTGTGAAGGAATAAACACTTTTGAATACTTGTCAGACCATAAGATACTTATTGCTCATCGAAACACTCATTAATAAGATTTATTAGAATTGATTTCTTTAGAATTCAACTGAATAACTATTTTCTTATTTCCAACATTAAGTCAAACTATTTTTATCAGTAGTGCTAAAATGTTTTCTTTCATTGAAACTGTTATGACCTCAATATTACAGACGATTCATGAATACTGATTGAAAACTTGATTAAAATTTTCTTTAATAATAGTTATCTTTTATTAGTTTATTGTGTCAAAACTTTATTCTTGGAAATGATAACTATAATGCGGGAACAGTTTCTGGGAATTATATCCAATCTTTAGACTGAGAGTTATTACCAAAACTAAAATAATTCGATTCACGTTTCCTTTGAGAGATTAATCGCCGCTACAGAAAATAGATCCAAAAATAGTCAAAATAAAGTCAAAATAGTGGAACTGAATAGAAATATGGTTCAAATTTTAGCAAATATTTTTTGCCCTAAAAGCTATATTTTTCTTACGAAAAATGTTATTCTTGAAACTTTTCCCACAACTATTTTTTTGTGTATTTATGTCTACAGAAGTGATAGTTCTGTAACAGTAAGTTCTTCTTATCGTGACTAAAAAACTTTTAGCCTGTAATAAATCATTGCGAGTTTTGCCTCTATTCTGGCATTTACTAAGGACTATATCTGAAGCAAAAATAAGTCTAAAACCTTGTATAGCAAAACACGTAGAATGTGCTGCTGTTGAGATGGCTGTCGCGCAAAACTTTTCCTTTCCAATTAGTGAAGGATCATCTTTTGCTACATTTTTTTACGCGCCGCTGAGGAATGTTAATGAAGCAAATAGTAGAGTAAGAAAAGATAGAGAGATAGTGAGGTGATAGAAAAAAAATTTATGCATCCGAGTATGCACTTAGTGTCAGGTTTGTCATCATCTTTGAGAACATATCTTACCTTTTTTTCATTTCCTAATTTACTTTTAAGTCAAGGGATTTTCTCTGAAAATAATTTAAGCTAAGGATAAGTGTCTCATTTGTATCGAGAAAATAATTTATTTTTCCATTATTTTAGCTCAAGTCTAGTTAATCGCACAATTTTTGAAATATAAGTTTTGCTGAAAATTCAGAGAATTAAAATTGAAAAGTTTTAATAAAAAGTATATCTTTTTTATCATTACATTTAAAATCTGTTCATTTATTTCATTTTATATGTTCGCAATTTCATATTTGAAATAATCTGTTTCTAATTTAATGCATAGAATAAATTTAAAACTTCAATAGCTTCCTGTTTGATTAATTTAAAATGAATAATTTATCTCAAAAGGTTACAAAAAGAACAGTTAGAAATGAGTTGCATTAATAACTTACGTAAGAGGAAAAAACTGTGTGGGCTTTAAGGTGATGCCTTTTATTTTCTGAATCATTTACTTCATCTCTTTCATAATTACTGGAATTTTGTTCATAATTTTTTTTAATCTGATGAGAATTTTTGTAGAGGAAGATTAAAAATGTTCATTATTATTATTTTTTTATATAAAATTTCAGTTTATTTTAATGATTAATTTTTTAGTCCAACTTTTTTTCAAGAGAGTGAATAATTAATTTCAGATTAATATTCCTTAGAATGATTTGATTCTGCTTTCATTTGTATTGGGGTCAAAACATAAGTCAAAAATTAAAAGCCTATCGATTATATTGAGTCTATTTATCACAGATGATAAATATACTCAAATATTTTGTTGTCATTATTAATTTAAGCATAAGATCTACGCACCACTAATTCGGAAGCCTTTCGGGATTAATGAATATTATTTTATCATCGATTGGAATAGTTTGTGGCGAACAAATGTATTTGAGCCATACTTAAGTAAAAGCAAGAAAAACTCCTATTCATTTGCGAGAGATATAAAGTCAAATTAATGTTATGTTTCTTTGACTAGTCTTGAGTTCATCCACATAATTAACTGTTTGCTGACAAATTTTGACATTATATGTCAGTTTGATTAATGAAAATAAGAACACATAGTGAGCCCCATATTCTCTTGCTATTACAAATAAGCATAATAGGGATCACTACTTCTTCTGCAACTGTTGGAAAAAAAATTCTCTGACATTAAAAGTTCCTCTCATTAATTCATGTTTTCATATAAGTTCGGGAAATGAACTAAAATATATGTTAGACTTTTGATGCTTTTTATGGTGCGTGAAAAGTAGAAGAGAGCCAAACGTAGTGTCAAAGACTTTCTTGAAAGAAGTCTAATTTATTTAATAGTCTGTTATTTCAAACTAAAGGCATAACTTTAAAACTACTTTCCTGTATAGCGCTCAACATTTAAATATTCAATACATTCTCATATCATAGAAATCAATGTAAATGTTCTAACATTGAGACCAAACCATTTGATGAAGTCTTCTATTGAAACAAACTTTAATTTTGAATTTACTTTTGATTTAAAATCTTAAAGACTTATAGCTATCCCGTAAGTGAGAGTTCAAAATAGTGTGAATGATTGCACTGAATATTCAAATAGATTAGTCGACTATTAATATGCATTAAATGTTAATAAATTAGAATTGATGTCTCGCATGGGAGAGGAATGTGACAGCAGTTCCACGTAATTGACTAGAAAATAATTTTAAACATTAATAGTGTGCACTGTTTTCTCAATGCTTTCCAATCTATTTGCATTCAAAGCCTTAAACACTATTTCATTATCTTTTGGTTGATTTTTAATTGAGAAAATTCTTTGTCTATAAAAAAATTTTAATTATCTTTTATCTCAACTTTCAATCCATGCCTCGAAAATAATATGAATATCATTTCATTAGAATCTGTTTGAATAGCAATAGCAATAAATTTAATAGAAATTCTCGTAGAATAATTTTAAAATTTAATTACTTATAAAGCATTGAAAATTTGAAGTATCAAAATAATCAAAATAATTAAAATCATATCCCAATTAATTTTGATTCAAGAAATTAATAAAAAATTAGCTCCGATGCCGGGAATCGAACCCGGGCCTTCTGGGTGAAAGCCAGATATCCTAGCCACTAGACCACATCGGATTAGCTGATATTCAACTATCATAGTAGAAATTTTCTTCTGGATCTCAACCAAAAGTACTAACTTTATCTCTAAAACTCTACAAAATAGTCATAATTAGTGGGAAATTCAGCACAAGTGAACGGAAGTTCGCTTATCTGCCGTTTCACTTCAAGTTTTTATTGTTTGAAAGTTTTAATTACTATCGCTATTGTTATTAATGAGCTCTTCTTTAAAGTTGAGAGATTTTGTTCGTGTATTCGTTTTGTTTATTCAACTATAGAAATGAAACTTAATTTAAAAAATGAAAACAATGTTATAATCGATTAGAATCTATAAAAGAAACGAATAATTCTTGATTAAAACTGTTCTTCTCTTCTATAATAAACTATTCAAATATAGTTAGCATTGAAATAACAAATGAAAAACAACTTGTTTTGATTTTCCCACTGAAACCCTAACATCTGTCGAAATACTATAATTAAAATGTAACGCATATTATGATTACTATTCAAATAAAAATAATCAATTCATTTAAATATCAAATTATAAATGCTTTTGAATCCAAGTTATTAAACCTTAATTATGAATAAGAGTTCATTTTATTTAACAATTATTAGAAACTTTTAAGTTATATTCATTTTGAATTCTTGCGTATTCTCTGCATTGAAATAATTTTTTAAAATTCAGAATTTTAAAAAAATGAATGAAAGACAAAGTTTAACAAAAATATAATGAGGCAATTATTAGAACCACGACTGCAGCAAAATTTAATGGTTAACCATTGATGTAATGCTCGCTTTTACGTTAATTTTGCTGACGGCTTGTTATACTTTGCCTCAATCTTATAGGTTGCGATCGCGTGTCATTTGTGTCAATGCGACGCGAAGACTGGGGTTTGAGTGCGGCCTTCAATTAGTTCCTTATTTGGCAACTATCCCACTGCTCAAAGTCCTAACGCTTCTTTTTTTTATTTAAATTAAATGAACGAAAAATATGGAATTTTTAGAGTTTTTCAAATAAATTCAAAACTCAAATTCTTATAAATTGTTGAGAATTATGACATAGAATAGGCAAATAATAATTGTTATTTAATTATAAATTTAAAAACTTTAATAATTAATATCTTTAAAAACTTGTTCAATACTCTTCAGTAGAGAATTAATCAAAAATATAAAATTTTATCATTAATTTGATTTATATGAAAACATAGCTATGTATTGAGAAATGCATGCCTTATGAGAACTGTATTAATGGAAGCCTTAATTACGCTGAATATGAGATTAAATGAAAAATGAATTATGTTTTACTACTTATAAAAACTTATTCAATTTAAATATTATGAATATTTGAAGAGATAGTTCTGAAGGAAAAACGGAAAAAGTTCATTAAATGAGTTTTATTTTTGTGCAATTGATGTGCAAATGACAAAAAAGGGAAAACTGAAGCATTAATTGCGTGCTTCAATGAGATAAACATATCATATGAAAGTAAGTGAATATCTTAAGACTCAGTCATTGAACTAAGTCTATAGTCAAGAAATGCTTGAGTATTACCATAGATACGACCGCAGAGAGTGTCGCAAATCTGTCACTTTCATCTGGACATTAATTACTCTGTGATCCCAAATGCGGATCAGTTGAATTGCTGGTCCGTAAAGAATATATTTGGCGCTTCGTTGGCTCGCCTTTTATGTAAGTCATAAGGCTTAGCAATATCTCTGCATATGACACATATTTTTATTATAATATTCACTGCATAGAGTGTTTGCCACTGAGGAATCAAAGCGTGTACCGAATTCATCACTATTAGACATGCATTGCTTATGTAAGTGATATGTTTGTGCAAAATATGCATATGCAAGTTCAGTTCTTATTTTTCATTATGAACTGAAAGGTTTATGAGATAAAAGAAAACCTTATTTTAATTGTTAAGATTTATGTTAAAAGTTGTGACCGAATATTTTCCATTCGATTTAGACTCAAACTATAGCTTCTGTATTAATTACAGCACAACTTTAAATAAATATTAATAAACCCTTATCTTTATAAATAATTATTTTGTGTAAATTAATAACTATTCTATCTTTCATTCATATCAATCGCTGGTTTCATTGTTTAAAATACAGTTTTTACTTCGTTTAAAAGAATAATTATTGCTTAAATTTTCTTAATTCATGCAATTATTTAAAAAATCTATTTATTTTTCAATTGTTGACATTCTTAAATTCAAAAAATTTTTAATGAATAGACTGAATGACATTCAGTGAATGAAAAAATATTTTGTTAAACATTAGTTTAAAACTCTATCAAAATATTTCATTTCATTAAACTCCAGATTTAATTATTTACTTCTATTTATTCTTCCAAAAAAACTTTTTTTTCAATCGCTGAACTTTCTATTGAAAAGAAAAAATCCTTAATAAGGGAAGGCATTATAAATTTTTCTCTTATTTTCTAAAGAGATCTGTTTTTTCATATAAGGAGCGTATCCATAATAGAACCAATTTATTGAGAACCCGGAACTAAAAAATACATAACATACAAATTCTTATTTTTAAATTGACAGAATTTCAAATTGAATGAAAAACAGAGAATTTTTTATGAAAATATGACAATACAATTGTGTCACTTCAGAGCACTGTTGAATCAATTTAAAGATTTTCTCAACTAAATAAGGATTTTATCAATTTTAGGAAAATAAGAAGTTTCCTAAGGCTTAGTCTTTGAAAAGGCATATATTCTTATCATAAAGAACTCGATTGTGTTCAATATTAGTATTTGTCGAAAAACAAAATCTTCGACTTTTGAAGTTTTGGTCTTATTTTTCTTTAGGCATAGATTTAGTTGAATTATATTTAATGATTCATAACTTGCGATCAATTTTTCACTCTGAATGTCACTTATTTTCTTTCAAAAAATTAATTAAATCTTCAATTAATAGTTTTATAATTTTGTGATAGAAGTGAAAGAAACACTTAATTGAGCATTAATTCTATTGCTAAAAGTTTATCCATTAACTAAATGACAGACATGTCTAAAGCCATAACTTTATAATAGGAAAACTTTACTAATTAATCAATTAGTTTTGCATTAACTTAAGTTATTTTCTCTAATCAGTTGATGATTGCAATGAAATATATACTTAATGAGAAACAAATTATTTACTAAAGCGAAAAAATTGAACGTTTATGTCATTCAAATAAAGTGCTTGAAAAATGCCAAAACTCTTACTTATTATTTACTTTTTTAGATCTCAAATAATCTTTTAAGCTTTAAATGGAAAGAGTAGGATTTAGGAAATAAAATGTAAATAAACAATGAAATGAACAAAAAAGTAAAAGAATAAGGATTTGAAACGTTGAAAGATCTCATTCTATTGAATTCAAGCCAAAGATATTTCTATGAACTGAAAGTTAATACGACTTTTAAAAAGTTCACTTCTTTGAAGTAATGCAAAAATAAAAGATTTGTAGACTGAAAGTCCACATCCGGGCTCTAATCTATCTAAGAGCTCATCTCAATTATGAAGCTAGAGTGAATACATATTTAGATCAAGTTTTGCAAAATTGTATCTCAAGATTAATGGGGCTTAAGACAAATATTAAAATTTCATTTTTTAAAACTATGTTTTAATGAACTCTAAGATTAATTCATTCAAAATGAATGTTTTAATTTTATAATAAAAGTTCTTAATTAACTTTAAGTTTATAACTTTATATTATTGTTCTTAATTTCATAGAAAAATTATGTAAAAATCTATTGATTAAGTTTTTTTCTTAATTCTGAATATAAGCTAAAAATATAAGTCAAAGAAAAAGTTTTTTTGTTTTCCTTTCTATTCAAGATATTTATTGAAATGTTTTTAATGCTATTGAGTGAAGACATAAAAGATTGAATAAGAGCACAGAATTATGAAAGAAAAAGTTTTTTGTATCCTTTTTTATGTGATCCTAAAGGATATTCTGCTTTCAGATAAATAGAGCAAATCTTATTATTACTCATTTTTATTACAAAACTTGTTTTTTCTCTTTGACTGTATAAAAAATACATTTAATACATCCGGTCTCTAGAATACACTTTCTCTCACATTTTGCACAGCATTTCCTTTTTTTACTCCTTCTTTCGGCTCTGTTCCAGAACTTTCTTCTTCTTCTTATAGTGTTTTATTTATATTCTGGTTGTACAGAGCTTTTCAACGACATACAGATGCAATCAATCATCAATCATAACAAACTCTTTGGCAAAGTTTTATGGCTGCGACCAAACTCTAAAAATCCTTTGCAAACATCCGTCGTGTTTGAAACTCTCAAATGCACTCTCGCTTTTGCGGCTCATCTGTTTAGCCAACAATTTAATAAATAAATGACAAAATATAAACATTTTTTTTTCTATAAAAATATAGTTTATTAAATTTTATTTATTTGATTTTTATAACGAATCATTTGCATAAATAACAATAAAAAAGTTATGTTAAAGTTTTTGCACAACATTATGCGGTCAATCAATTTATCAAATAATAAAACGAATAGCTTTTGAATAACAACTGCTTAATGACATCGACTTTTTTATAGTTTTGGTTATTTTGAATAAAAATATTTGATTGAAGTGTTTGTGTCCCAGTTTTTATTTCCGGCAGTTTGATGAATAGTATGAAAAATATTCTGTTTCTTAAAAGAAAAACTCAAACCAAATAAATACAACTTTAATCCAAGGATTATATACAAGATTGAAATCTATTTTTTCAATCGCTTATGACGTGATTCTGCAACTGAATAACTTCAATAATCTAACGGTAGTTCAATTCATGGCAAAAGCATTGATTGCACAAAATTGCCGGTAATTTAAGTACTTAAGGGTAGAGCAAGAATTCAATAACATATATATTTATAGCCGCCTATAAATTATTTTTTCTTTCAACAAAAATAAAAGAGCGAAATGCTATCTCATTCCTGTTGCATTTCGTTTCAAAATGCATGAAAACATCGAATCAATGAAATAAATAAACACTTTAGTTATAAATAAATGAATAATGAAAGTCTCATTTCGAAAGAGAAATATTTTCAACTATGAATTAAAGATATATACCGTATAATATATTACCAAAATAGTGTTCAATCTTCTGTACGCTTAACCGTTAGCTTTTCTCCTTATATTTGTGATATTTAGGAGGAGAATCAAGAGAAGGATCAGTTTTCACCTCCAGCTTAAGAGACGAAATAAATTAGAAGAAATTTTATCACATTTACTTGTGTTTCAATGTATCGATTTTATGAATACAGCAGAATCTCGATTAAAGTAACTCATTGTATACAAAAGAATTTCAAAAAATTATGTTAAAATTTTATGTCAACTGAGTTGAAAATTTTTTAATTAATGAAAATCTAGAGTTCATTCGTTATCATTAATGCTTAATTTGTTTCTATGAATAATTTATGATGAATTTAATGCGACAAAATTCTATGACAGTAAATAATTGATATAAAGAGTTAGTCTGTATATACTGTTAGCGCTGTTAAGAGACAATCAAAGTAAACGCCTCGAGAGAATATCAAAGATTGAGAATGAAAGGCACTGTTTTCACGGAGAGTCCCCACGCAATCAAACGCAATCTCAAAGTATAACATAAAACCAAACAAACTGTCAAACATATTAATACTAATGCAGAGCCAATCGCTTCAAGCAATTTGTAATGACTTTTAGCTTTAAGCTTATGTAAGTGTTTGCAACTGACTAATTAAAAATAATAGCGGATATGAGAAATATGACAATATTATTCTAATTTTGGCTCCTCTTTCATAATTAATCTTGTGGTTTGTCTCCAGTTTTGATCATTAAAATTGTGGCGCAACGAAGTTTAAGCAATGAAAATGAGTTTTTGGTAAAAATTTTGCATACTTTGTAAAAATAATGGAAACATTTCATCGATAAATCTTGAGTTTGATTCACAATTAAAAATTATATTAAAATATTTTACAGTAAATTAAGTCTGTTTTTGTTTAACGAGCATTTGATTCGAGCTCAAGTTCAAGGATTGTTCTTAATTTGATAAAGAGTTTGCCATCCGATCGATAAATCCATTGTCTCGAATCAGTAGTAAAGGCGAGTTTCACGAACTCAAAGATTTATTCTTATTTAGAGCTATGCATTACATTCCGGGTCTGATTTAAGTTTCCGATCAGAGTTTCCGCACAAATCCTTAATTCTCATTATAGAGCAAATAAAGATCTTAAGTCTAACAAAAACAAACTTAACCCTAAACTTCTATCGAATCAATAATTCTAATTCTCATTAACAATACATCAAAGAGTTTCTCTTTGTATAACATTTTTTCTGATAATAATGAAACTAACCCTTAGGGGAAAAATTAATTTTTAAATATTTGAAATAAAGTCAAACTTTTTCCAAAATCAAATCCAACTATAATTATTTTCAAAACTGTAAGTTGAGCTGAGACGAGAAAAAAGTTGAAATCGAGAGTTAGGTCTCTATAATTAGTGAGACATTGGCTTTGGTGCATGTCTAATGTGAATTTATTGAGCTCTATTGTTGTGTCCGCACATCGATCAGAATTGCAATTAGTGTTAAGTGAACGCACTTTCTATCCGATGCGTCAAAACGTGTCGTGTTCAGAGTTACACTACTTTCAAACCACATAAATAATTGTCAGATATAGTCTCGCATTTTCAAGTAAAAAAAGATGCATTACTAATGAGAAGAAACCAATCATTTAGTTATTAATTCGCTAGCATTAATATTTAACTCAAATTAAGCAGAAATTTTGAAAAAACTAATATTAATTCATGCGCTTCAGAAACTTTCATTTCATTTATTTTATTCTTCATTAAAAAATTTAAAGTGAATTGAAATTTTTTATTTTTTTCAAAAATTTGATGACATTAATTATTGAAGATATTTACTCAATACTTGTCCAAATCGTTTCAACTTTATTTACGTTTTTTGTTCGCATAAAACAGAGAAATCAAACGAGATATTAATATTTTCTCCTTTAATAATTTTTTGAAATTTATTCATAAGAATAATTTTAGCGAAAAGGAATTGCATTCATTGCCTCAAGTGATTCTCAAATGTAAGTTTCAAAGCATTCTCTAAGATATAAGATATAAGATATATCATTGCATTAGAAGTTGTGCATTCTTTTGTTTCGCAATTAAATTTTTCTTTATTTGAGTAGTTTTCAGTGTGAATATTGAATTAGAATTCAAACTTTTGAGAATTGCTTTTTTTCAATTTGCAAAACTAAATATAAAAGAGCTAATAGTTTTTGAATATAAACTTTTGTTCAATTTTGTTTTAAACAAAAAACTTTTGAAGAGTTTTCATTCAATTATTTACATTGTGTTTCTCATAGGTTTAGTTATTTTATATATTAATGAATAATTTAGATGAATATGTTTTGAGATGCTTTTTGACAGTTCAAAAATTCTGTCCTGTAATGAGAATCAAATACGATTAAGATCTTATATGATATTCCAATCGATATAGAATGCATTCCTTGAGAGAAATTTTAGTATTATTAAAAATTCTTGAGCTGGAAATATAAATAGGATTCTTGTTTATTTAGCAG
>JAQIWZ010001269.1:0-12589 GCA_034697245.1 Malaconothrus monodactylus
CTAAAAGTCTGAACCCATCTTATGTTACGATATAATGTTTCGTAATTAATACTAAATATTAGTAACTATTCTTGTGCTAAAACGTGATCATTGAGTAGATGAATCAACTATTTTTTTTACAAAAGAACATATAGCAGAACATCCTTAACTAATTGAAAGTATTCCAAATAAATTTAATACTTAATGCGTTATCATTTTTTCACGCCTGCTTAACATTTATCATTTTAATTCAGAGCTGCATTAATACAAATTGTGCAACTTTTTCAGCTAATTATTTTCGGCTTACTTTTGCAATATTTAAATTTCAATATATTTGATCTATATTTTAATAGAATACTTGCTAAAGGCATATATGACTAACTCGTAAGTATATGTCGCTAACGAAACACGAAACGAAACACGAAATGTAAGCAAAATATTATACAACAAACAAACTTTCGAACCAAATTCACTATTTGTCATCGTTTTTACCAGTTTTTAAAAGCCTTACAATGGTCTGAACTTTTAAATATAGCCTTAAAATAATATTTTTCAATTGTATTATTCTTAATCGAATACAATTAAAATTGAAAATAAGATTCAAATAAATCCATATCTTGAATCTAGTTTGAAAATTGAACAGTCATTCTAATTATTTCCGAGTTTCGAAAGATAATAGGAATGAATCACTTGTTAGAAAAAGTTAAGATAAAGAACATAAAGAAGTTTTCTTTTATGAAAAAAGGGAAATAAAAACCAAAATTAGGATTTTTAGGTAAAACTTGGACCAGGATTTCCAGTAGTCTCTAATTTGTAAATTTTAATGTCAAATATACTTTTGGGGTTTATAAAGTAGTGTAACTTAAAGTTAGATTATATTCCGGTTGTTTAGTATTGACAATATTCATCTCTATTGATAGCTTTATATATATTTTGCCCGATTTTCGCTTTTCCTAACTTATTGTGTTTGATAAGTGTTTATTTATTCTAATTATCACAACATTTTAAAATTAATAAACAAATTATTGTTCGATATTGTATTGTGTTTAATATTTATCAATGTAATATAATGTGAAAATTGTTAATAAATATTTTGAGTAACGTATTTGCTCACGTTAGTAAAATATTTAAAGAATTGATGACTAGATTAAGAATTATGAGTCTTTGAGTAATATTAACAAATTGTTGTTCACTCATAAAGACTAACTTTGCCTTGACCTTCACTAAAAGTTGCCTTTGAGAGCACATTTCCATCGCTAATGAAACTTTTTTTTCAGTTATCATCTTTCAAACTGAAGTGAGTAATACACCCACGAATTAATTCTTGATTGCCTTTTGGCAGTTCAGTCGAAATACTTGCGATATTATGCTTTAATGCATTCATTGCTTGTATTATATTGTATATAATCTTTTTATTGTATATACTTTTTTCATTTAGTTTACCGAAAACTATACTTAACTATATCTCACATACTGTTTATCTAAATGTATTGACTGAAAAGATTACTCAGAAAAAAGACAAAAACTTATAGCTTTTGAGGCTATGAATACTGTTTAAAAGTAATTGAGATTTTAAGATGCATTATATATTTTACTAATTTAAAAATTTTATTGTATTATTG
This sequence comes from Malaconothrus monodactylus, assembly GCA_034697245.1. Classification (NCBI taxonomy): domain Eukaryota; kingdom Metazoa; phylum Arthropoda; class Arachnida; order Sarcoptiformes; family Malaconothridae; genus Malaconothrus; species Malaconothrus monodactylus. Next base: position 1,602 of record JAQIWZ010001269.1, read on the forward strand.
GGTGTTGTATTTCAATGGCAGGAAATGGTTTAGTCTTGGAGTCGCCAGTTTTTAAAATAATATTTCTTAAAATTTTGCTCTTCAATAACACCCACCAATATTTTTGAGCCTGAATAATAAGTGATTATTTTATCACAAATTTATTTATGTGGGCTAAGCATCAAAATGACTCAACTAAATATGCATGAAATAAATTAAACTTATTTAATTCACTTACCAGTTAAAACCATAAAGAATATTGAACTTTACCGTTTAGATCATTTCTTGTCTGACAACTTATCTTAATTGTTAATTATACTGACAATACACATTTATTTCTATGTTTAGCCATCAAGTGTTTTGTTTAATCATATTGTCACGATTGGAATTAGAGATTCCGAAAGTTGAAGTTGAAATAAATTTATTCTAAATTTGTTTTATTATTATATTTAATCATTTCATATTTTGTTCCACTCACTTTCTTGATTATTGATGTGAGACTACTATTTAGTCAAGTGATTAGATTAAACTTAAGTGATTTAATATATTATGAGATAAGAATTAGCTGGAAATTAGTTCAAAATTATTGTAGAAATGTTGTCTTACTTCAGATATTGAAAAGAGTGCTCTTATTATTGTTATCAATCAATTAATTCAAGTGAAGCTATTTATTTAAATCTAATCTTTATTTGATCCGTATTTGTTTCATATTTCTCAACATTCAAAGTATTTCGTATAAATTTTTCCTAAAATTTCTGGATTTTTTCTTCATTTTGTCAAATAAAAGGATTTTTAAACATTGTTTCACTTTTTTTACTGATATTTAAAAAATTTATCTCATTTTTTGCAGTAGAAATTGATTTTTGCCAATAAGTTTCTTGATTACAAAGAATACATTTCATTGAAAAGTTTAAAATAACCAAAACTACTGCTTGTTTGAAAAAAGTAAAAGAAAAAAAATTAAGTATTTAGTAATCAGATTTGACAAAAAGAAACAAATATCTATTTATCAGTTATTTACTAAAAGTTTTGCTTTCTATTTTGTTCAACTAGATATGAAATGGTACTCAAGACTTAAGTTTAACTGATTTTCTATTCTAACGACTGAATCCATTGATAAAACATATTTTGTTATGTTGCAAACAATCAATTATTTGAAAAAATTTCCAAATCTTCTGTTATGATGAATCGGAAACTAAGTGAAAAATACCTCATTTTTATAATAAAAATCATAATTTACGCATCACTGCCATGTTGTCAGTGTCGTGATGTGTTGGGCAGTTATGGTCTTCCAAATGAATCCATTGCTAATACGACTAGTCATGTCTACACCTTCGCAGAGACTAATTCTTTTTTACGACTTGAAACTAACCACACATGGAATATATTGAAACCAAGAGAAGTCATATTTGAATTTAGGTAATTATATCATCTCTTTGGGCACTAATTTCGAATACTCATTAATCCTATAATTCGATAGAACTGATCGTCCACACGGTCTACTCATGTATCATACAGTTTATTATCCAAACGATGGTTTCAATATTTATGAGCTCTACGTTATGCTCGAAAATGGAAGACTGAAAATAATTCATGAGTTCGGATCCGAACAGCAAATGCTATATATTGGTCAGGGCTTGAATCACGACCAGTTTCATACCGTAAAAGTCAACGTTAATCCTATGAACGGCACTTTATCTGCTTATTTAGATGACAATAATAATAATAAGATTCATAAGAATAACGGCAAGAAAATAGTATTAAAAAAGTTAGCGAAATATTTCGAAAACATAACTCAATCATATATACCTTCTGTGCTATATTTTGGTGGAATTGATTCCAAAAAGCCTATAACTCATCATCAATACAGTGTTCCGCGTTTTATAGGTTGTATCGGAAAAATAAAATTCCTAGACATCACAGCAAATGAAATGACAAAAAGTCACGCACATAAATATGTTTCTATACAAGAATTTGGGGGATTAGCAAATGGTTGTGTGAATCTATGCAAAAAGATTGACTTATGTGCAAACAGTGCTTTATGTATTAATCACTATACTTATAAAAGTTGCGACTGTTTTGGAACTAAACACGAAGACTGGCATTGCAGAAGCTCTAATATTTCTGTATTAGCTCTTCGCGGCTATTCGTTTGTGTCGTACAAAATTTACAACTATAAAGATAAAGTGCATTCAGATTTGAATCGTATTGGTTTCCATTTCAAAACAGAAGCCAGTGATGGAATTTTGCTTTACGCTCGTGGAGAACAGCCTCAACATAATTATGTGGCAATCAATTTGCATAATGGAACTTTGCACTTCGAAATGGATTTGGGAGACGGAGCCATCACTGCTTCTATTCAGGATATTATTCTAAATGATAATAAATGGCATAACATCACAATTAAGCACCACTCAAGAGATATTAATATATTTATTGACAATAACAATGTAAAGTTGCTGGAATTGCTCGGTCCTCATCATCACCTTCATGTTGATCCAGGTTAATGACAGCCACCATTTGAATCCAAGTATTTTCCCACTAACTAACCGAAAATTATTTTTTTTTGTTATAAATCAGATATATTTTTTGGGGGACTTCCAACATTGAGGTTCAAGTCTCATATTGAAAAGCTTAAGATCCCTTTTGACATGAATAAAAAATTTATCGGTTGCTTAAAATTTGTTTATTTCAATAAAATCGACATTTTATATGATTTGAATAGAGGAAATAAAGCAGCTCATTATCACAGTATATTCCCACCAGAATATGGATGTTCTAAAATAGATCCAACTTCTATCACAATGCCAACTAAAAAATCTCACTTCATCGTTAATATTGAACCCACTTCTGTCTTGAAATTATCGCTTGAATTTAAAGCGGAAAAAAGTGACACAATTCTTGCATCTGGAAGTTTAAAAGACAACAATAACTATGAAAAATATTGGTTTTTGCATTTGAATGATTATATTGCAAAGTTCACTATAAGCTCTAGCAATAGTTCATTGAATTCTTTATGGACAATATCTAGTAATCTCAAACATTTACTCAATTTTTGGCAACACATTGCTATTGATTTAGATGTAAATGGAATGGTATCCATAGTTTCTAATTATAGATTCAAAAACCAAGATTTGATTAGTGGAGTTTCAGTCAAGTATTTCAGCGGAAATGTGTCTTTTGGATCTGGTTTTACAACTAATTCAAGCACTCTTGAGGGATTACGAGGTTGTTTGCGAGATATTTCCATCAACCAAATTCAAATCGACCCAAGAGTTATTTACCATAAATATACTGTGATCGGAAAGATTTCACTAGATAATTGCCAACTCGTTGATCCGTGCAATAGCCCAAATGCTTGTGAACACGGAGGCAAATGTATTGCATCGTTAGAGACCGGTAATACTAAATGTGATTGCGATAAAACTGGATATGTGGGCAAAACATGTCATTTTTGTGAGTCTTCTATACAAATACAGATACATTCATATTGACATTAAAATCATTTATTAATTATTCATAATTTTCAGCTCTATTTAAGCGCACGTGTGAAGAGCTTTATTTAGCGGGTTATCGTAAAACAGGAACTTATATAATTGACATCGACCGCAATGGTCTTCTACCACCAGCACATGTCATATGTTCGATGTCTGACGACGGTATGATTCAAACAATAGTTGAGCACAATATACGTCATCAAGTGGTAATTCAATTAATGGATATCTCATATGTTTTGATGATTAAATTTTAATTTTATACTTTAAGGTTGTGAGAGAACGAGGACGAGAAGGAGATTATTATTTAAACGTAACCTATAGAGAGTTTACTCCAGAAATGTTACATTCACTTATTATGCACTCCAAACAATGCTCACAGTATATCAAATATGAATGCAATTCAGCGCCTTTAAGGTATCGCATAATTACTCAACGAATTAACACAAATAGATTGATTTTTAGCTCATTTTCATTGACTTAACTATTTTGATGATAGATTGTCAAGTTATACATGGATGCAATCCACTGAACCAGGACATAAAGTCACGAGTATTAATAGTGATATTTCAGGCCGTTGTAAATGCTCGACAGCACAAAACTGTGTCGACAGAACTAAATACTGTAATTGTGACAGTGAAACAAGTGGTTGGAAACACGATGACGGAGTTTTTACAAATCCAAAAGATGTCGGAATCACAAGAATGTTCTTTTTACAAACTCAAAATTTGACACGAGATTCAGAAGCGCACCTTATTTTAGGCAATGTTAGCTGTATTGACTCCAGTATGTATTCAAAACTAGAGTCTCTGTTCAAAACTATCTTTGAATCAATTCTTGTAAAAACTTATTACATGCAATTTTTGAAAATAGATACGAGAGAGTATGAAATCACATTTAAAACGAAAGAATCCTATTTGGAAGTGTCGGGTTGGGAAGGAGGAGATATGGCCGTAAGCTTTAGGACTACAGCCTCGAGGGCAGTCATTTTCTATCAGGCGCCGCTTCACTCACATCACGGATACTTTAAAGCTGTTCTTTCCGGTGAAAACGAAATAACTTTCGAGTTTTCAGTAAATGGTAGTCCTCGGAGTGTTAAACTTATTTCAGGCCGACGTTTAAATACTGGTGATTGGCAACAAATTTGGGTCGATAGCGACCCTCATCATATGAGGTAAAATTTGAGCCTATCTCTAATTGTTGATTATGAATATCGCAATTTCGCGATTATTTCATGATAAATTTTGGGTTATATGAACTTTTTTTTATGATTTTTTTTTGAAAAATTGAATTCAAAAATTGACGAAATTTTCATCACAAAGGTTTACAGTCAATTTGAATTCCGAATTAATCGATTTGGAAGATGACGATGAATTTTCAAGTTTTGAAGGTCCGCTTTATGTGGGGGGAGCGCCTAAAAATTTGTTGTCCAATTCTGATGTTCGAACTGGATTTATTGGATGTCTTCGAGGATTGGTCCTCAATGATAAAGTGGTCAACTTGAACAAACACGTTCATAGAAAGTATGAATTTGGTTATCAGTTGTCAAATTTTCAATTTGTTACAAATTCAATAGTTTTTAAACATTAAACTTTGAAATCAATAATTTGTTTTCAGAGAAGCCAATATCGATACAGGCTGTCGGCCCTCTTGCAGGCCTGATCTGTGCAAAAATGGTGGGACTTGTGTTGAACTATGGGGTGGTTATGAATGCAAATGTGCGAATCCAATCGCGCACTCAGGAAAGCAATGTGAAAATGACATCAATGCAAACAGTATGACAATCAAACCTTATTAAACATATTCTACAAAAATTAAATTTTATTTTCTGACAAATATTTTTCTCATTTATGATTGAAAAGGTATGACTTTCATTACTCCGAGCTCTTATTTCCCGAAATTAGCCGAAGGAAAGGAAACTAACCCTATTTTAGAGAAAGACATTATAATAAGCTTCAGAACTCATATGTCAAACGCACTTATATTCTATGCAAATGATTATTGCAATAACTTTGTTCAGCTTCACATCGAAAATGGGACTCATGTTGTTTTCACATTCAATACTCTTAATAGAGTAGTTCGCGGAGCTGTTAAAGTCGGAGATATACTAACGAGTGGTAATCCAATACAAATTAAAGTTGATAGGAGTCAGAGGAGCAAATCAATCCTCACAGCAAACGATGTCTCCATTATAATCGATCATCCGATCAAATTCCTCACTAAATACAGTCAAAAGCCGTGGAAAACTGGTGACGAGTTCGAGCTCGTAAAACCTGCTCGACCTCCAGTTCCTATTGAAGCACATAATCAATTATTTTTAGGTGGTGTGGATGAGGTCGGGGCCACTTCGCAAATAGAAGGCATTGTCGGTTGTCTGCAAGGCTTTGTTATTGGAGGAAAATTATTCGATTTGGAAGCGGCAGCAAATGAACCTTCAATAGTAGCAATTGGACAGATAAAGCCCGGCTGTAAAATGCTTTGCGACCAAATGCCTTGTTCAAATGGTGGCGCCTGTACTGAGGACTGGAAGAATAGTAGATACATATGTAATTGCAGTATGACTTCTTATGAAGGAGAGACCTGTAACAAAGATGTTGGCGCCAGATTTAATGGAGATTCATTAGTTAGATATACCATTGAAGGTAACAAAGGAGTAGCGCTCGACCAAATCAGTATTCATCTCGCTTTTTCAACTGATAAAAAACCTTCTGATTCGGGCAGAACTATATTGCTTGTCACTTATGCATACACTTCATGTTACGTTCACATTGCTTTGATGTCTGACGGAGGAATACTTGTCGAAGAAGATAATGGCATATCTAAGTGTGAGTTTTTATCAATTTATTTGAAAAATATAATTTTTAATTTTAACGAATGCCCACTTTAGTGACCAGTAAAGTGATAATCGACGAGGAATTTTCTGACGCAAACAGGCATTGGCTGCTCTATACGAGAAAAGGAGAGAGCGCACAATTAATTGTAAGACTATTTATAGCATATTTGCAAAAGTAAAGAAATAAATTATATGATATTTAAACTGAAAATAGGTTGACAGCGAAATATATGATATGTCATCGCATCCAAAATCACCGAATAATGAAAAAAATAATGAAGAAAGTTTAGTACTTGTCGGCGCCGCTAATAATAAGGATATTCGTTTCGAAAACTTTGCTAATTTTGTTGGATGTATTTCGAGTAATTCATTAAATTAAGATTTATTTTGAAATATAATTCACTTTTATTTATTGAATTGTTTTGAATTTAGATGTTTTGGTGGAATTGAATGGCGTCAAAATAGAACCTCTAGAATCAGCTTTTGGTGGAAGATCTGATTTGGATCAAGTCAAGGTTGAAGGAGATATCAAACAAGGATTATGTGCTCAATTTAAAATCCATGAACCTATCATCACGTCTTCAGTGATTGAATCGCCAGAAGTAAATGATTTGAATTTATTATTGATTTGATTTTCAATTATTATAATCTATTGAATAATTTATAGATTGAAAATGAGTTATGGTTATTACCGCCAGAACCTAAATTAGTTTCATATGTAAGAACCCAACTCTTATCAAGATCTGGAAAAGAGATAAACAAAACTCCAATTTTCATCATATGTCTCACATTCCTACTCATTGTTCTTCTGTCTGTTGGTCTCTATATGTGGAATTTGCAAAAAACTTATAAAATTCGTCAATTTCAAGGCGACACTCCTTTCTTTCATCCTAAAAGAAATTCATCCACAAGGAGTAGAGGTATTTCACTATAGAGAATAACATTAGACATGTTGAATATTCTTTCATTTTATGACACTTTGATTCAGTTTAACTTCAATTAATTCTTAATTAAATTCATTTTTATTATTCTTCTACTCTATGAATGAGAGATTAAATAATTACTGAATAAAATTAAAAGTATATTAAATTGCTTTATAGAAGTGAAGTTCCATATGATTCCTAATGTCAAAGATGACAGCGAAGCAGCGGTTAAACTACTTCAACATCAAGAAATTCCAATCAATAGTATTCACGAATCACATCCTTTAAAGGAGTCGAAAAAATATGAAGACATTCACAATAATTCGCATTTAAAATTCAAAGAAGAAAAGAACGAACAATCATTAAGTGATACTTTATTAGATGATAATAAAGTAGATTATTCATCACAAAGTAGAGTACGTTTCGCAGATTCAACATAAATACAGTGCTAGTTATTCATTAAAAGCATTTAAAAGTTCAAATTCTTAAGTGATATCAATAGAGTATAATTAATTGCACGAAAATAGTAGCGGACGCACAACACAGCGAATAATTTTTCAAACGGCAAAGAAACTGATATTAGGAATCCTTATCAACATTTGGAATGGGATTCAATTTATGTATTTATGAGATAAAAAACTAAACTCTTGTCATAGTTTTAAAAATCTAATGACAGAAATCTATTACAAGAATTGAACCAAAACGAAACTGATTTGCCATTCAATAAACAACTAAAGAACCGCTCCGTCGATGAGTGAAATTACTATAAATGTGACATAAAATTGTGTTTAAGTAGTGATAAAATGCAATGTTTAAACTCTAGTCACTATAAAACTATTGAAATGTTTGAGAATCAAGAGTTATAAATTAATAAATGTTTAAAATGAATGATAAGTTTAAATCTTAATTGAAGAATAGATTGATTGAAGAAATGATTTGAAGAATAATTTGAGAACACATTCTAAATGTCAGAGTTTGTCGATTATTATTTTGCTCATAATTAAAACAATAGAATAAGTCTTTAAATATATGTAAATTTATTAATTGGTATTTAAAATCATAACTTAAATTATAATGAATGAAAAATTTTTTGAATTGAAAAATGAATTAATTTTTGAAAATAAGTCAATAAAGAATTGTGAAGCCGTCCAAACATTCGCATAATTATTAAGATAATTGACAAATAGATTTTTATGTATGTCTTAGTGTATAGTTGAATATAGGATAAAATTATAAATTGATTGATTCATTGAATGAATGAGTTATAGCATAACAGTTATACCATTCCTATTGTTTTTTTAAGACAATAAATACATTGCAATTCATTATAGACTTTTAAATTAATCATTTAAATCAATTGATAATTAATTAAACTAAAGCCAATACAAATACTTTGACCAAAATCATGATGAGTTCTTCTTTTCTTTCTCTATTACTTCTCCTTTGGGTCCGGCCGAAGATGCGTTACTTTGAGCTGTTTGTGATGGAAGTTCACTAAAAACAAATTTCAAAATTTTAAATTCATTACATCTTTTACTTAACTATTTATTAAAATTTATTTCAAATAATTATTTCTTCTCTATTTGTCTTACGTTTTATTAGCTTCTGATTTATCATCACTTGATTTTACTAATTCTTGATCAGCAGGTTCTGAGTTTCCATCAGTGGAAGCGACCTTTTTATCAGTAGAATCGACTTGAGGGTCTTCTTTTTCTTTCTTTTTGATATCTTCAGTATTTTTCTCTTTATTTTCTGTTGTATTGTTAGCGCTTGAGTTTGTGCTCGCATTGATTTCCACTTTAGTCTTTTTGGCTTTTGATGGTTTATGAGATCTGGCATCACGTCTGCCATCGCCTTCATCTTCACTGTCAGAAAAGTCTTCGTCGTGAGCTATTCTTTTTTCTGAAGCTCTGATACTAATGCGTTCGTCAGGATCTTGTTTGTCTTCGTCCTCACTCTCTTGATCGATAGCGTCTTCGGGAATGGGTTGCATTTGGACTCCAGGCGCGTGTGGAAGCATTCGTAAGTTCTCGAACAAACGAGTTCTACGATAGAAATTATTAAATCAATTTTGTCATTAAAAATGAAACATTTGTTCATTTCGTAAGAATCACAAAACAAAGAGTCAATGATTAGAGAATAAGAGATATAAAAGAATTCTCACTTTATTTTTTCCAAATATTCGGGAGTGTTTTGATTAGTCATATTTGATGGACTTATATGCAGTTTGAAGTCAGGGCCGAAATATTCGAAATAGTCATTATAAGGCAGTTCTATATATGCATTGAGTCAATACATTAAAAATCAATCAATTTATTAAAATATATCATTAATACCATTGGCGATGTCTGAGTTGAGAGCGACAGCAGTTTCATAAGTCCAACAACGCGCCACATTTCTTATGGTATATCCACCACCGCCTACCAGTAGTAAAGGCATATTGAACTTCTTAACAAAATCAACACATTTTCCGTGTCCTTTGAGTGTTAAGTTGAAACATCCGAGTCGGTCACCTGATAATGAATCAGCACCGCATTGCAGGACAACAGCGCTTGGCTGATACATTTCCATCACCTAAAAATTCATTTATTGTCATTTCATTTCTTATTTAGTTTCAATTCGAATACCTTTGAGATAAGCGGTTGAAAAATGCTTTCATAGGCGTCATCATCAATACCATCTCTGAGCGGAAAGTTGACCGCATAGTATTTGCCTTTTCCAGCGCCAATATCCCTGAGATCTCCAGTTCCAGGAAAATATTCTCCATATTTATGAAACGAAACAGTCATCACACGATCTGTGGTATAGAAGGCTTCCTCAACGCCGTCGCCGTGATGTATATCGATATCTATGTAAAGAACTCTTTGATGATACTTAAGCAGTTCTAGAATTGCCAGAACTATATCATTAACGTAGCAAAAACCAGACGCTTCAGACTTTTTGGCGTGATGTAAACCTCCCGCCCAATTCACTGCTATATCTGCTGCCTGTTTATTCAATTTGACAGCGCCTGCAACTGATCCACCCGTTGATAATTGACAAAATTCATAGAGACCATCAAACACAGGACAATCTTCGCCCACATTAACTATATATTCAGCATTGGTTTCGGTTTAATAATTAAATTAAATACAACTAAAAGGAGTGTTGAATGACTCACATCTTTGCATTTGTTTGTTATATTCATTCATATTGTCAGGTCTTATACTTCTCAAAAACCTAATGTAGTCATCGCTATGATATTTTGTCATCTCTTCTTGAGTTGCTTTATGTGGACGCTATTGAAATGCATTATAATTGTAATCAATTTATGTTAATTTATATTAATTAATTCAAATATAGAAATGAAACGCATTTTTTCACTAAAGAATCTATTATTTCATCAGTTTGTACAATAATAAAATAATTTATAAAAATCTAATTTAACTCAAACTATAAGAAAGTTTAGTAACAATTAAAAAGACAAAAGTTTGAAACTTTAAATATTGAAAACTTACATAAATTTCCATTTTTCGATACAATCCATAGTTAAGGATAAGATTATGAGCCATTCGTATTCTGTGTGGTTTCATGGGATGGCCCTGACCGTAGTAGTAGTTACCGATATCGCCTAAAATTCAATCAAATTTTAGATATTTTTCCATCAATAAATGTTTTGAATGCGATCTCAAAACTGAACACATTTTATGGGCTTCAGTACTGACACTATAGAGCAGGCAATGAGAGGGCGTCGAACTGACTATTACTCTCTCCTACTGC
>JAQIWZ010001270.1:0-12577 GCA_034697245.1 Malaconothrus monodactylus
GATCTCCCCCGAGATTTGAAAATTTTCCGAGTTAGCCCCCCCCCTGGCGCGAGGTACCTTGCGAAACCCTGCTTATAAGTATAGTATATATGCTTCTAATCAACAATTATTTTCTTTAAAAAAATATCATATCTGTTGTTTGTGATAAAGCGTTAATCTCTCTTTTGTTCAATTAATTATTAATTGATTTCTAAAGATGTGTGGAATGGCTCAAAAACATTAATTTTTAGCCTATTGGTTGCCTGATCATTAAAAATTGAATCAATGCGTCCATTTATTAAGCATTTTCGTGACTATTGTCCAATTACTTTACAATTTAATTCAATTATTATACATAATATTAAAAATAATTTGCACACATTTATCATAAATGCTTAGAATCTAAATATTAAGAATTGATTTGATAGAGGAATAAATTTAATTATAATCAACGATTTAACTAATAATTTTTCATTTCTTAATTTTCGCAAAGTTTTTGTTTAGATGTAAATTAATTTAATAATAATAATAAGTTTATTCATGAAACCCCGTTGAAGAATATATGAACCAGAGAAAGAGAGATATTCTCTGAAAGAAATTTTTTAACATTTTGTTTGTTTGACAATTTTGTTTCATTTCTTATAGATATTGCTAAAGATAACGATTTAAATCGAAAGCACTCCTTCTCACTCGAAGTCTAGACCAGGGCTTCTCAAACTTTTTTCATTCCCGGAGCACTTTGAGCTTTAAAATAGTTGTTGCGAAGCACATAATAATTGAACTAATTTTAATCAATTATAATGTGAAGAATAAAATAGTTTTATTTGAGAAATCTTTTGAACTTTTGGTAGAAATTGTTTAAGAACTGAAGAAATTCATATTTAGTATTTTAAAAATTCATTTCTATAACTAATTATAACAAAAATTGTAACAACAATTTGATTTGAATGGTCTAAAATGGAGCCTTTGGAGCACTTTCCTTAACCTTTCTGAAATTATTCGTGGAGCACTGGACCTCATCTATGTCGCCCTAGTGCTCCGTAAAACCTAGTTTGAGAAGCCCTGGTCTAGACTTATATCAATTACAAATCAGTTGCAAATAATTAGAAATTTTCAATTAATTTTTTTGAGAAAATAGATTAGAAATATATATTTTTGAAGTGCATTTTGTGAATTACCAAAATTTGTTGGTTTGGTTCAAAAATTGTTGTAATTTTCTTTTTTTTAACTTTCGGACACTTTCAGACAATAATTTTGAGTAATTTATTGATTGTTATTAATTGATCTTAAGTTATATTGTTTTATAAATTATTTGCATTTGAATGAAATTATAAATATATTATATTTGTAACGATAAAGTTATCATATTTTTGAGGTTTTGAAACTATATTTAATAAATTATTTGTTTCGAAACGTTTCTCAAACGTTTTGGTATCGTTTCAAAAAGTTATCGGCTCTTTGTTTATAAAACGATAATTGTGAAGAACAAATCAAATTGAGATTATATTACAGTTATATTATTGCTATTACTTTCATATTATGTAATAACAAATAACATATTAATATTGATAATATAACATAACTTAAAACACATGGCATTCAAAGCATGTGTACACATAATCAGCTGTTTTCGTGTTTTCCCAACAATTCAATGATAAACGAAAGTTATTCGTATTTTTTATGCCGGTCTTTGAAACCATCGATCGGTTGGCGACTCGAGTCTAACGATATCTTAATTAGGATTTCATCAAAAGGGATGCAATACTAATACTATAACTAATACTCAAATCAATTGATAATTATATCAAATAATAATATCTAAACATTGACTTAAAATCCTTGAATTGTTATTTAAATGATTTAAAGCAAAGCATGTGTTGAGTGAATGTCTTCTCATCTCATCATTAATTGACAACAATTTGCAGTATTTTATTGACCAATTTGTTTGTGACAAACAAAAAGTGTTAATATTTCACAAATAAATCGCAATTTGAATGAAAAGTATTGCATCCAAAGATAATAAGAAATTCAAACTTAATATTAAGTCATTTTTGCTATAAATAGTTTGAGTTAAACTTCTTTTGTAAAATATATTTCTCTCGAATATTAATTTTTATAAACATTTTTCTCAGTTATTTCTTAATTTATAAATAATTTATAATTTCGTTAATTTTTTTTAAACAAATTTTTTCCTAATTATAATTAAGTTAATAATAATTGTGATAAAAATGTTGAGAATCGTTGAAAAGTCTTTAGTATTTTGCGAAACTCCTGTTTGGGTGAGTTTTCATTTACTCTTATCAATAACTTTGATTTAAGTTTTCATAACTTTTTTCTCTAATTAAGGAAAATTAATATCATATTAAAGATATTTGAAATTTAATTTTTGTAAAACAATTAATTCATATTTTAAATGTGACGATTAGTTTTAAGTGCATTTCAATTCAATTTTTTTGAGTTTATGGAAAATAAAGCCTAACTTTTAAGGCTTACTAAAGATTTTGTGTTTATTTCCAAAGAAATAACCATTTATGACATGAATATTATTTTGAAAACTAGTCATAATTTGAAACTTAATCATAGGATTTAAACATGACATGGAATGGAGAGTATCCTCAATTGACTCCTTGTTTGAGTCAAACTGTATTACCATTAATACCATTAATAGTATTACTCTTAATAATACCATACGATCTAATTTTGGTTAAAAAATGGTCAAAAAAATTGGCACCAATTCCTTATCAATGGAAGATTTGTCTCAATTTGGTATATATTAAGTGCAAAAATATTTTAAAAAAATTTTTAAATCATAAATTTTCTTCAGCTCTCTATTGTGTCATTGATGTTAATATCTATATCTCATATAATAAAAACTTTGTGGCAATATTTTGCTGATGAAATCAATTTATTAAAAATAAGTGATTTATTTTCACCTCTAATCAAAATTATCACTTATTTATTAATCATAACTTTGATGATCACATTCCGTAAAAACGGTTACAGAAATTCTGCTTCAATACCAATCTTTTGGCTAAATAGATTGATCATAGAATCAATAAATTTGTGGTCAGTCAGCAGTGCTCTCAACAAAGACTTCTTCGAAATAAGTGTTCAAAGTTTAGAAGTTTTTATATCGCTTTCATGTTTGATAATCTCTTGTTTATCACTAAAAATCTCATCATTTGAATCACTGAACAATGAAAGCAAATGCTGTCCTTTACATGATTTCAACGTATTTTCGCGAATGTTTTACTTTTGGACCACAAGATTATTAATACTCGGATATAGAACTAAATTAGATCCTAAGAAACACTTAATGCCGTTATGTTATTATTTGAAGTCTGCCAATGCTTTTAATTCTTTCACTTCTGCTGATGAGAAATACAATTCAAAGTTATCGCCTGCAAAAAGTTTGCTTCCGATGCTTTGGTGGACCGCTTGGATTCCTTATTTAGTTTCAGCATTACTTGAATTTGTATTAATGGCCGCAAACTTTATTCAACCCTATTTTCTCGCAAAATTAATTGATTTTATTTCTGGAGCAGTGATTGAGCCCGAATGGCACGGACTCTTTTACGCGATTGCCTATTGTTTGTTTGTTGTGATGGCGCGTATAATTGATTGTCACGCCTATACTTTCATGACATTAGCCACATATCGTCTCAGATCATCCATGATTTGTGCCGTCTATTCGAAAATGTTAAAACTGAGTCCATCGGCTCGTCGTCAATACACTACCGGTAATATTAAATTATATTAGAATTTATTAGTTTATGCTTTTCTTTTTAGAGAATTTAAGTTTTAAAATAGTCGAAAATAATAATGAAATTTATAAACTTGTATTTCAGGTGAAATAAATAACTTAATGGGTGTCGATACCGATGAAATATGTAGTTTTGTGCAAATAATTAATTCTTTTTATACGGTTCCGATTTCTTTAACCATTGGAATTTTCATGTTATGGCAAAATTTGGGTCCGTCTTCACTCACTCTATTGGCAGTTATGGTAATTCTCGGACCCGTCACTACATTTATAATGAGAAAAATGAACAGATCGCAAACGGCTCAAATGAAACTCAAGGATAAACGTATGGAACAAATCAGTGAAATATTAAATAATGTAAAGTTATTAAAATTGTTCGCGTGGGAGAAACCATTTATGGATCGCGTCACCAAAACAAGACAGAAAGAGTTGATTCAATTGAGATCATTAGGCTATTGGTCTTCAGCTATAGATGTCTTATGGGTTGTGGCGCCAATGCTTGTCGCCGGCGCCTGTTTTACTGTTTATACGCTCACATCCACTAATAGTTTTAGTGCCAAAACTGCATTCGTCTCTTTATCAATATTTAATTTATTAAGATTTCCAATGGCTATATTGCCCTCTGTCTTAACCCGTTGTATACGTGCTATCGTTTCTTTCAAACGCCTGAAAAAATTCCTCAGTTGTGAAGAACTTGATAACTATAGAAACTATTTCTCAGATGATGGCATTGACTTAAATGATAGTATAATTCATTTAAATGACTGCACTTACACGTGGAGTATGAATGAAGAACCAGTCCTTAAAGACATTAACATTAAAGTTCCAAAAGGATCTTTGATTGCAATAGTTGGTAGAGTAGGTTCGGGAAAGTCATCTCTTTTCTCTGCCCTTATGGGAGATATGTATCAAAGTAGAGGTTCGACTAAAGTTTTAGGTTCTTTGGCATATGTGCCTCAATCGGCTTGGATTCAAAACACAACTCTTAAGTAATTTCTTTCTTAATTATTTGATATTCTATAAGTTTATGTCAAATTTTCTTAAATCAGGCAAAACATTACTTTCGTTTCTGATTATAACCAAATCAAATACGAGAAAATAGTCAATGCCTGTGCACTTGAAGCTGATTTCGAAATACTTCCGGCAAAAGACGAGACAGAAATTGGAGAAAAAGGAATCAATTTGTCTGGAGGTCAGAAGCAAAGAGTCTCTTTGGCCAGAGCTCTATATCAGGATTCGGATATTTATTTACTCGACGACCCATTGTCTGCAGTGGACGCACACGTGGCTCAACATTTGTTTCAGCAAGTGATCGGACCCAATGGAATGCTTTCTAATAAAACACGTCTTTTGGCAACGCATCACATCTCGTTTCTAAAAGATGTCGACAAAATAATTGTTATGAAAAGCGGACAAATAATTGGTTCCGGAAGTTATGATGAATTGAATGAAAAAGGATTACTTTCTGAAGAAATCTTAAATGAAAAAAGTGATGAAGATTTAGATCAAGAAAACAGTGATGTGACCGACAATTCGTTACTTAACTCACAATCTCTTTTGAATAGACAATTGTCACGATTGAGTGAAAGTGAATCGATTACATCTCAAAACAAATTAAAGCGTCAAATTTCGAGACAAATATCAAAACAAAGTGATTCTACTGTGAAGTCAGAAAGTTCTAAAGAAAAACTGGAAAAAGAAGCCAAAAAAGCACAACTTATTGATGAAGAACAACAAGAGTTCGGAAATATTAAATTTAATGTTTACTTTCAATACCTCAGAAGATGTGGTCTTCCATTCATTATCGTGTTAGTGATCGCAGAATTATTGTATAACTTTTGCGAAGTCGGAGCGAACTATTGGCTCAATTTGTGGACTTCACAAAACGCAACACTAATAGGAGAGCCTTCGAATAGAAATTTTTATTTGAGTGTTTATGTGTCCGCTATTTTATGCGAAGGCATATTCATAATGTTGGGAACCGTTGCGATGTATACCGGATCTATTCGTGCGGCCGCAAAGTTGCACAAAGACATGCTTTTTTGTATTTTACGAACTCCTCTTTCTTTTTTTGACGTGACGCCAATGGGAAGAGTTATTAATCGCTTTAATCGTGATATGGGAACTATTGATGAAGACATTCCTTTCAGTTTTATGGTTTCAGTCCAGCACTGGTTATGGCTTCCAATAATCTTTATAATGATTTGGTCAACAAATGTTTTTATGGGAATTCAAATTATTGTCGTTAATGTGATATTTTATGTGATTTATGTGAGAATAAAATTATCATTTCGTATAACTTATAGTTCGATTAATGATTTAATAAATGTATTTCGTTCGCAGAAACTCTATTTATGGACTTCTCGACAGTTGAAAAGACTAGAGTCCATCGCAAGATCACCAGTTTATAGTCATTTTAATGAAAGTATTTCGGGTGCAGTCAGTATAAGAGCTTATAATGTAAAACAAAATTTCATAAATGATTTGCAAAATCGCGTTGATCTTAATGTCAATGTTTCGAGACATCAGTTTTCAACAACTATGTGGTCCGTAGTTTAAAAAAAATTTTAGTATATTTTTGAATTTCTATGAAATGCTTTTGTTAGGATTGAAATGTGGACCGGAATTATTGGGGCTGTCATCACATTTTCGACAGCAATTTTTGTTGTTCTCCATAGACATGATATAACCGCTAGTTTAGCGGCTTTTGTCATTGTTTATTCAGTAGAAGCGATTAACGGCGTTTCTTGGGTTATAAGAATTACTGCCACTCTAGAGAATAGTATGGTTGCAGTTGAAAGAGTGCGCGAATACACACAATTAGATTCGGAGGCAGAATGGGATTCGAAGGATCGCTACAAACCTAACAGCGATTGGCCAACGACTGGTCGAATCGATTTTAGTCATTATACTACTAGTTATCGACCAGGACTTGATCCAGTTCTCAAAGATCTGAACTTAACTGTAAAATCTGGTGAAAAAGTTGGTATTGTTGGCAGGACTGGAGCCGGAAAGTCATCAATGGTTCGGTTTAATGTTTAAATATATATAAATTATTTCATAACAATCGTATCTAATATACAGACTTTAGCCTTATTTCGTATAATCGAAGCAACAAATGGCAGAATAATAATTGACGGCATTGATGTCACTAAAATTGGTTTACATGACTTGAGGTCTAAACTAACAATTATACCACAAGAACCTAATCTTTTTGCCGGAACTTTAAGACTCAATTTAGATCCACTTGACGAACATTCAGATGAAAAGATATGGACTGCTCTCCAAAACGCCCACTTAAAGGTTCTGTTAATATAATATTAACTTTATTTAAACTAAATATAACAATAAAGTTATCATTTTTAGGATTTTGTTTCTTCTTTTATTGACGGACTTTCACACGAAATAACAGAAGGCGGCGACAATTTGAGTGCAGGTCAGCGGCAATTGGTTTGTTTGGCACGAGCACTACTGCGCGACACCAAAATTTTAATCCTTGACGAGGCCACCGCTGCCTGTGATTTAGAAACTGATTTATTAATACAATCAACTATTAAAGAAAAGTTTTCAAACTATACTATTTTGACAATTGCTCATCGATTGCATACAGTTTTGGATTACAATACAATTATAGTCTTAGATAACGGAAGGATTGTTGAAAAGGGATCGCCCCTAACATTACTTAATAAAAGTGATTCAATATTTTATAGTTTAGCAAAAGAGGCAAAAATTGTTTAACATTTCAATTATTTATTTTATTAATTATCTCTTATTGTAATCTTTAATTAGTTTTCATATATTTCATAACAAATAATAATCAATGTCTCGATTCAAAAGTTTATTAAACTTTATTAATTGATTGATATCTGTATCTCGTCTTTATTTGAACGCTATCTTAGGTTTAGTGAATATTCTAAATTGAAAAACTTTCATTAAAACAATTTGTTTATAATAACAAAATAGATGGCAATCAATGTTTGGCTCATTCGTTCTGTTTGTTGTTTAAGTTTTGTTCAATTAATTCCATTAAAAACTATTATTCATTTTCTGCAAATATTTTTTCCTAAATATTTTGTGACGAAATAAAAATATGAAAACTTTTTGAAAATTTGATCTTAATTTTAGTTTATTTTAATAATAGTTTATTTAATAGTTTAATAGATATATCATTATTAATGGCAAAAGAATGTAAAGAATATCTTAAATTTGAGGGAAATATTTATTATCACAAAAGTATTGAATCAATAAATGATGTCTCGAAACGAATCATTGGTTCCATTGATAACGATATCAATCATAAGATAATCGTTGGCTTTGACTGTGAATGGGATGTAAAGCCTTTTCGTATGTCTTTCTCTCTAAATATTTAATTAATTATCAATAAATAGTTATTAATAATAATAGTTATTAAAAGAATCGAAGGTTTGTTTGATTCAAATGTGCGTCAAATCAGACGAATGCCATTTATTCCAATTGTCTTCGCCTGCAATCAATTACACGATTCCGCCATTACTTCAATCACTAATTCTTCATCAAAATTGTATTAAAGTTGGACTTAATATAGAGAACGATATTTGGAAATTGCAAAGAGATTATGGCTTACGAGCAGATCATCTCATTGTTGGCAATAATAAATCAGTTATTGATTTAAGTCTTTTAGCGAATCAACTCTTAGGTATTGATTGACTCATTAATTGATTTATAATTTTTATTCAAAAATTGAGTTCAATTTTGTCAATAAAATAACTAAAAGTTATTGTTTAATAACAAAAATTTAGGCACAACAATGCGTTGGAGTCTCAATGATTTGTCTCTATTTTTATTTAATAAAGCAATTAATAAAGACCAAAGACTCTCCAAATGGTCGGCAAATCCGTTGACTAAAGATCAACAAAATTATGCAGCGATTGATGCCTTCGCTTCTTATGAACTCTATTATGCCATCAAAGCCAAGGCTCACAGTTTTGATTGATTTTATTTACTTTTCAATAGTTTATTAGGCATGAAATCTACGAAAATTAGTTATCAATTTCTTATATACTCTATATATTCTTTATATATATATATCTCTTGCCTTGAAAAAATATTTATTTTAAAGCAAATTTTTTATAAATGCAAACATCAATTATTTTGCATTCTTTTTGATTTGTTACAATTGTTTACAACATTTTCATATTCAAGATATTATTTTATAATCAAATTTGCAATCATTTAAATCTATTTATTTCTCAATTTACAAAAGTTTGACTTAACATAAATTTGAAGTAAAAAATCATAATTAAAAATAAATAAATTGTTATCAAGTCATTAATACAATCGATACTTTTAAAGGAATAAAATAAAGAGATCTCAAAAATTGTCGAAATTAAATAATTTTAAAAAATGTAAATTTGGAGTTCAAAATAAGATTAAATTTAAACTTATAATCGTTTCAACTTTTTTTGTCCTTCAAAACGAAAATTTCGATTACGGCAGTGAATAATCACAACATTCATTTGAAAACTTGAATTAAATGTTGTTAAGAATAAGTATTTTATTTACTTGAGATTTGTTTTGTTCATATTTTGGTTTTATTCAGTAAATAAATAATGAGTTATAAAAATAAATACATAATTCATTATTTTAAAAATGAAATAATTTAGATTCCAAAAAATCATAAAAATATATCAAAATCGAACAATAAATGAGTATGAATTACAATAAACCTGACATATGAGTTAAATACTTGTGCTTTTCTTAAAATTACTTTGTAGTTTTAAAGAAGCCTTTAAGTTAGACATTAAAACTGGACAATTGAACCATTTTCTATTCTTTTGAATCACTGTCATCTGAATCGTTTTCATTTTTTGGGTGGCTCGGAGGTTGAGGACGAACTACTGGTCGTCTATTTGGTCGTTCCCTTTCTCGATTGGGACGATCTCGATCTGGACGAATCGAATCTGGACGAATCAAATCTGGGCGATCCCGGTCGGGACGGTCTCTGTCTGGGCGTTCCCAATCGGGACGTTCTCTGTCTGGCTTGTCTCGATCTGGTCTGTCTCGATCTGGTCTGTCCCGGTCTGGACGGGGATCCCTGTCTGGCCGATCTGGGCGTTCACCTGGTCGATCTGGGCGCTCACCTGGTCGATCTGGGCGATCACCTGGCCGATCTGGGCGTTCACTACCTCCACCACCTCCACCAGCACCTGGCCTTTGGCCATATTTGTCTTTGAGTGGGTAAACATTGTACGGGTACTGGCCTTCAACATTACCAGGGGGTAAATAATTGCAAACTATATAAGTTTCATAGTATCCTCTGGTGTCATCTTCAACTCGAGCACAACCCAAATATTTGGATTGGCGCCAAACTAGTTGACTGAATCCACCAGATTTATCAGTAAAACCCGGGCGATTGTAATTATATTGAAGCATTCCTTTATACCAAAGATCTATAGCATCCTCACAATTATGATAACCTTTAGGATCTGAACAATGAACAAAAATGTAATAAAATAATCAAATAGTTAACGAAACTTATTTTACTTAAAGAATGTAAATGTAAATACTCTCAATCACTCAATCAATTTTATACATATCGTACTTAAAACTTTTTAATTACTTTTAGTTCCTTTTTTGATCTCTCAATTGCTGTACATTTATTTTAATAAATAATCATAAATTATAATACATACCATAATACCAGTAAAAGTTTTCTCCATAAACAACTCTTGCGCGATTACTTGTTGGATATACTATGTCAAGTTTAGCCAAAGTTCTTACTCTGTCGATCGAATAATCAGTTGCCTTTTATTAATGAAAAAAACGTCAATAATAAGCATTTGAAAAGGCTATAAAGTGTAAAATCGAAATTACATTTTTGTCTAAAGTTAGTCTCGGAGTGTTTTCGTGTAAATCGCGATATTTATTATGAGCGTAAAGACAGTCATCGAGAAATATGTCATCTGCTATGACCTTAATTCTACATTCGCCGACTAATCAAAGGAATCAAAATTAGTTAAAATAACACATCATTTTATTTTAACAAATCGCTCTCAGCTTTAAATCTTAAAGTTAGCTAAAATTCTTTAGAAGATTCGTAATTATCAAGAAAATAGTCCTATATTTATGTTAATGAGCGCGATTTGTTCAAATTTGAGAGATTTGGAGTTTAGAAATTAAATTTTTACTTTCAAATAACGTGAGGACTATGAATATTATATAAATATTACATAAAATTTTAAGCATTTCTGAACTCTTTTCACTGTTTCAAAACTTTACTTTTCTCAGTAGAGCACAGAAGTGCTTAAACTATGAACGAAAGAAAATCGAAGACTCCTGTTTTCAGGTCTATATTAATATAAGAGAAACAAACAATTTGAGCTCATCAAACAAGTTAAAAGTCAAATGAAGTTCATCAGTGAAAATGTCCAACTTTTATAGACACTGTTTATCGCGAGATATGGTTTTATCAGTTTTTCAATCTTCGAAAAAATGACCATTTCTTGCACAACGAGCATCTCGTCCTTCAGGTTAAAACAACATTTTTCAACTTTAATGACAACAACCAGAAAAAATATAATTTAAAGAGTAATGAACTCAATTCAAATGGTATTCAAACCAATATTCAATTTTAGTTTATTCTGTTATAGCACTATAATTGAAAAAATAGTAGTTAACTATTTGTGCAAATCTTAAAATTATTTTAGTTTAAAGCAAATAATTTGAATATAAATCATATTTTTGAAAATTTTTATTTATGTTTGTAAAGAAACTCTATTTTTTAATTAGTTGTGTCATTAACTTAGAATTCTTTGAAATCCGGTTTTGATTTTAACAGAAAGAAAGTGTTTTATATGAGAGCATTTTAACTCTTAAAAAATTAAAAATAACGATAAATTCACTTTTAATTGAGAATATAAAACCAAAATTATGGCTTTCCAACCAATAAAACGTGAAGATTTCAACTGATTTATTCCGTAGAGCCTTTTCAATACTTGTTAATATCAGTAGTTTCTATACTAATCAAAAGTTTAATGAATTAGTTATTAGTTTTTCACTTTTATAGAGTTGAACGTTTGAATTCGATTAAATGGACAAAAAATTAATGCTTAAGTCTTTTAAACTTGAAAAATTTAAGTTCAAAATTTTCTAATTGATTATAATTATAAGTTTTCGACCTGTTAGTGCTTTGAAAGCCAAGTTCAAGAATGTCGGCAAAAGTTTATTTGAAGTAAATTAAGTAAAACATATTATGTTTAGGGTTTACTTTTTTTTAACTCAGGAAATTCCAGACAAAGCAAAAGTTTAAATTAAGAAAGAAATTACTATTATTGAAGTGAAACAATCAAATTTTGTTGCAATACATACGCCGATAAATGTCTGAATAAAAAATACTTATTTTTCTCTCATGTAAATTCCTATTTCTATCATCATATCATTTGATTTAAATGTTTTAATAAATTGAAAAAGAGTTCGAATAGTGATTATTAAAGTAATTAAATAAACAAATTTAAACTAAAATATTTAGCTCGTAATGAAAGAAGAATTCATAACTTCTCCAAAAGAAATACAAAGAAGATATTGAGTCTATCACCCATTTTAAATATAATACTAAAATTCAATAATTGTTTGAAAAATTTGATCGCCGTTTAGCTGTTTTGTTGAATTGCGTTAACGAGCAATTGTGTGCTGTGACCCGCATAAACAAGTTTTATACAATACAAAATCAACATTAATGCATGTTTAACATGTCTTAAAATTAGCTGCTGTTGGGGTTAGGGAGGTTAGGGAGGCCTAATTGAGGCCTAATTGATGCCTAGTTCATTTTTGAATTTTTTATTTCAGCTGTAATTTATT
>JAQIWZ010001271.1:0-12575 GCA_034697245.1 Malaconothrus monodactylus
AGTAGTATTGGTAGTAGTATTGGTCAGACCTATAAATTGGTTGAACTGTATTTGTCGAAGTGATGTTGGCTTTCATTAGTGGCTTCATCTGCCAATTGATCCCTTTTGGACAATTAGCTTTGCTTTTTTGTTGGTTTCACTGTTGTGAGCATTAACTTGACATTAACGTTAACTCGACTTTCGTTACTTTATTCGTTCACTTAAACCAATTTTCTTTTATCGCTTTTCCCTTTAGGTAAGAAATCGCATCAATTATTTATTACTACTTTTTTGTTTATTAACTTTAATTAACTTTTTTTGAGGTAAGATTTTTTCTAATTAAAATTCGACAAAAACTTTTTTGATTAATTACTCGGTTTTAATTTAAATATTGAAATTTGCGGCATTCAATGCTAATTATTATTAATAAATGCATTAATAGGAGTGTACCTTAAGTTCTAGGTCTATAACTCAATCCTTAAAAGACACGCAAATGAATCTCTTAATCATAATCAGTGAATGTCTTAAGGCTTTTTTGAATGAAACCTTTTTTCGAATTAATTATTTACAACTTATCTCATTTCTAAGCATTCATTTAAATGTTTAAATATAAACTCATTTATTATTTTAGTTTAAATTATAAAAAACAAAATCTTTTGGTATTGAAATTATTCAGAAGGAAAAAAAGTTTTATCTTTAAAATAAGAAATAGTAAAAATTGATTGAAAAGATGGCGCTATTATATCAATAAAGCAATAGTTATTTGTTATATAAGAGCTATAATATTAGAAAAACTATGATTAGGTTCGTTTAAATCATAAAATAGTCTAAACGAAACAGATTATTGCGATATATAAGATATCATTTTTTGTGTTATAGCAAAATTTGAGATAAGCCAATAAAATGAGAAAAACTAAATACGAAAGTAAACTAATAGTTATGATAACTATTACGAAATTTCTTATATAAAACATATAACATTTCATATGATATTTACTGTAGAATAAATATCATTTTTGTATTTTCTTTATTCTAAGCAAAAGCAATCATATCTTACATGAAATCTGAACTGATCTGAAAGATATTTTCCAAAACATAAAGATAGAAAACAGAAATAATATATTAATACCGATATTGCATTAATCAGTGGCTGACAAACAATTTTAGTTATGAGGGAAATAGAGAGACGCCAGAGAGTAATATAAAAGATACCATAGAATAGAATGCAATGCAATGTGAATCTCAAAAGAATGAATACCAGATTCGAAATGAACAGATTCTGTGATGGACTCACATTCGAATCCTTTATTGTGATATGAGATTGAATGTTGTTCATCACATCGCGGATTGCATTACTGATTGGGTGCTAAAGCAATGGATGCATACAATCCCAACGCATTCATCACTATTGCATTGCATACGTTAAGTGAAGCAAACCATACACTCAATGCTATACTTCTTTTGATGCAAGTCTGCTATCGTTCCCTATTTTTTCATCAATTGCAAAGGAATTCATCGGGCGGTGAATAATGGAATGTCAATCTGGTTCATGGCTCACCTCTAATGCCTAATAATTGGGATTCACTGATTTATATATATATATATATATAATATTCACTTCGCTTTTATTCCTTATTAGGAGTAGAAAAAAGTTGAATTGAATCAGACTTATAGGAAAAGGATGTAATTTTGGATTCCAAATGGAAATGTGACTTATGCTAAGAGCAGCCTTTCGGCTATGAAAATAAATGTAACTAATGTTTGTATCAGAGCTTCTATGATTGCTAACCAAACAAACATTGAATAAGAGTCTTTACTACATTTAATATCAGTGCCATTCACACTATTTCCTACGATGTACTGCATTAGCCTTGCAGTCATCGCACATGTCATTTAAATCTGTCACTACTTTAATGTCATATTTAAATTTCTTCATCAAAGCATAGAATGAGTCTGATGTGAATAATGAGGTTTTTTCGACAAATAACATGACATTGATTTGAAAAACTAGAATAATTATTTCAGAAATAATGCTCACATTTCGTTACAACTTAAAAGCCTTTCGCAGTTTTAACATTTTATTTGAAAAAAGATTGCATTTTTAAAAACTAAGAAATTGTAAGCAAAATAAGTAAAGAATGAGCATTAGTTCCATTTTGCATCTTATATTAAGTATTTTAAAAACACAAAAACCCCAATTAATGTATTTGTTTGAATGCAATTATGTTTCGTTGAAATGAATTTTTGACTCTCAAAAAAAGTATCTTTTTGAAGATATTTATATTTAAATTTTGAAACACTTATTTACGTGATAAAATAGTTTGGGTTATTATCTGCTATGTGAGTATGGATGGAGTGTTTCCATGACGATTAAATCGGTGGTCAATGAATGCGCCACTACATCATCATTAGTTGCTTCGACACTTTTCGACCTGAAGCACATTAAATGAAAGCATTTGTATTGTTCTACTTTGAGATTTATTTAGTTTCTATTTAGGTTTAACTGAAACTAATTCGCATTCTATTGTTTATTAATCTAATTAACTTTCTTTCGTCAAATCATAAATTATTCAAAAACTATCAGTTGATTTGTGGATCAATTATTAATATATAAAACAAGCTTTTATTATTCCTTTCAATAAAACTATTGTTTTGACCAAAACTCTAAGCAATAGTCACTAATTCTTTAATGACTGCTAATATATTAATTTTAATCTGTTTTCCTTTTCCTGATAGAAATTGAGTGTTTTTCAAACACAAATTTTAATGAAAAACCATCTCTAATTTGTAAATGAGTACAAATATTACTCAAATGCACTATTTTTTAATTCTCTTTATAAGTTTATACTACTTCTGAACTTTATCAAAATATTAAAATAAAAACAAACTAAACACAACTTTGCGCAAGCCTTGCCTTCTATAGATTTATATATTTTTAAATAAAAAATCCTTATCCTCTGCTTCCTCTGTGAAGTCATTTTTCAAAAAGTCCGTAATGTTTCTCCGCCTCAATTCGATATTCAGCCTTTAGATGTTTTGCATATCAAAATCGATAAAAGGGTCGAGTTTTGGTAAAACAGCGATTTGACATTCAAAATCTCAAAATCCTTTGACATTTTTGATTCTCCTCCCATTTTAAAGAAAAAAGTAAAAACCCATTTGCCATATATGACTCCCCACCCTTTCGCATATCTCAACCAACCAAAAGCCACTCTCTCTTATCCTCTCAATTCTTTTTTGAACTCAAACTTATCAACAATTCAACGCAGTCTCTTTCTCTCATTCATGCATCTCTTCAACATTTTTCTTCTTTTCTTTTTTTCAATATTTGCAGCAAAAGTTAAGCTCAAAGTAGAGTTGAAATGAATTTTTGAATAAAGCGATTGCTGTGGCGTTGCTATGATACTAGTGGTCCGAACACTGCTCACTAACTCTATTGATTGCTATTAAATGAATACACATTGAGTCAGTGATGAGAGTAGACTTTGCAAGACTTTGATAATGTTTTCATTTCAACACATAAATAACTTTTAGATTTTCCTTTTTTCCTTTTTTTGGTTTCTGAAAAAATTGGAAAAATAGTCAAAATTATTGTAAAAATTTATATAAATATAAGATTTTAAAAATTGATGATTACATTAATTAATGAAATTATTTTGTGGAATATTAGACATTTTATGAGATATCTATTAATCCAAGTTATCAATGTTTGAACATTGGATACTATTATGATTGTTGATCATTGTAGTGGAAATGATGGCAATAAATGCATGCTTTTTTAGTAGTAAATGCAATCAATGCTTTTTGCAGTCTTGAGATCACATTTATTTCTTAAACTGAATACAGACTACTATAACTTAGTCTCTTGTGCCATAATATAAGTTTGGTTGCAATAATACTGGTATGAGCTATAATATTGCTCTACTATTCTTTGACATACTATTAACTTATATTATGTATTATTGCCATATATTAAAGTTTTCCTTCTTTCGCATCACTGATTTCATGATGTTTTTGTAATGCCTTAACCTTTGAGTATTGAAAACAACTCAACATAAATGAATAGGCCCTCAATTTTTCGTCAAAGATAATTTACCACTTACGCTATAATTAATCTGCAAAATAAAGTTTGAATGAATCAATGACTTAATGCTATTCCAATAAATTCGAAATCTACAGAAAAGTTGAGATATTTTTAATTCAAAAGTAGAGTTTTTGTGAGTTTTCATTTGATCGTTAAATTAAATGATGGATTCAGATTAATTCAATTTTAATGTTCAGTTTTATCAGTTTTCTACTTATTCTTTTCATTATTTTGAAAATTTTCAAAGTTATTCTAGGATTCCATTTATTCTGAATTAGGATCACATCAATAATGGAAGACATTCCTATCAATAGATGTAAGGCTTCTTATTAGTGAATTAAAATGGAATAGAAAAGAAATGGAAAAAAGTGCTTCAAATACTCATTTTCTATTGGCTTTCCATTTGATTAGATGTCCATCGGGTTCATTGTGATGAGTTTGAATTAGTTGTTGAGACACATACAAAATGCTAAGCCATCATCAATAACAACTACCAAAGAGAAAGAGAGAGAGAGAGAGAGAGAGAAAATTATTTTGTCATTTGCTATTTTATTATTATGAAAGAGATTGTATATGACTCTCATGTCTTGTCTGTAATCACTAAATGATATTCGAATTCTTCATTTGCAAAGAATTTTGATAAAGTTATGTCAGATTTTGCCGAATCATATTTTCCATAATTTGATTGAAGAAAAATCCAATGCATGCAAACATTTGGGCCAAATTTATTTTGATGAAAATGCCATTTGTTGTGTAACTACAAGTGATTACAGCCGTACATCATATATATGTTGTCTACTTTTTCATACATCCAAACATTCACATGAATTAATGCGCGACAACCAAATCGATCGTTTATCACTTTTTATTGTCTTTTCTCTTTCTGTTCTCTTCTAATATCATATGAAGTCCAATACTGTTTGTATAGTGAAATTGGATCTGATCTGACTCGCACTCAAATGTGGTCTCTCTTTGCATTTCTTCTATCGATGATTCGCCCCTTTCTGCTCCGATGGAGCGAAGATTCCAGTTATAAACTCGTATATATCTTGGTCTCTAATGTCCATCAGTAGACCCTTCCGTTTGATTGATTCTACAGAAGGCATCGCACAAGAGATGATAGAATTCTCTCTCAGATCACATTTTCAATAAAGTCTCGCATTTCTAATGTCTCATAACATTCGCAAACTTTTCAATCATTATTTTCATTCAATTCTCATAATTTGATGATTAAATATATCATAAACTCTGAACTATATTTTCTAATTATTAAAATGTTTTGTGTCACAAAATATAATAGACTTGATTTGGCCGATACTGAAATAATGTGACAACTTTTGTCAATTATCTGTATCTTTTTTATTCTACCCATAAAAAAGTGGAGTCAGGATTAGAACATGTTTTGCGCAAATGTGATATAAATTGATTGTGGTTTTGATTTTTGAAAATTGAAAACTTTGCTTCAAGGCTTCTTAATTCATACACATATACTTTGCTCACAACACGCACACATACTTAATGTTTAACTTTTCTTTTCTTTATTTATTTTTTCTCATTTTTTCCAAACCAATTCACTTCATATATATATTTATATATTAGAATTTTTATGAAGCGTTTTTCACTGACGTCTTTCAAATATTATTCATATCTTCTATTTGACAGTTCATATTCAACATAATTGTCAATATTTTTCATAAAAATGATTTTTATAGAGCCCATCAGAAACAAAACAAATATTTATTATTTTCATTTTATTTCCAAATATGTGAATTTTAAAAATTACTTCATATACTGATAGATTACAAGCTAAACATTGAATGAAGTTTTTTCTCGTACATGATTCGTATTTGTAATACCACTAAAACAATATTTTCATTACTTTATTGTAATTTATTTGGAACTGATTTTATCGTATAGTAATTGACTATATTTTGAATTAAGACTGCTTTACGTCTAGAATACTTAATTTTCTTTTCTCATCCTTTTGAACACTTTTGCTTTTAAAACCAAGCATTTGCCGATTGCATGCATTTTTCCTTAAAAGCATTTTCTCCCATTAACTTAAGAGTAATACAGAAATGTTCAATACTCGAAGTGCATTCTCTTATGACGTGATTTGTGTGCATTAACATAGCGTCCATAAATTGCTCAACTTTTTTTAGCATACAATATGTGCGCTATCACTACATATGATATATTTGTTGCCACACTTCTCAAAATGAGCTTTTTATTTGGCATTTCATTTCAATGATGAAAGTAAATCATTTTAATGATTTAGATTTTCGTGTTTGGCATCAGTTTATCCCTATTATACTAATAGAATATCACTCAAAAGTAGTCAACATTTTTGATTTTGATTATACTTTGATTATTTGGTCTCATATTTTAGCAAAAGACCGATAAATGAATATTAATTTATAATAATATGAAACTGAAACTCAGTTTCATAGAGACATCTGAATAAACAATATCAAAGTCTTAGGTATTAGAAATCAATATTCCATATTTGATAGTATTTTAGTCTATATTCTTCTATTCAAGTATTTTCTCAATTTTGTTTTCAAACATTTGCTCTTAAGCCCTGTTTCAATTTGACTTATTTGAAAGAAAGAACGAATTTTGGAGTTTTTCGGAAATTCTTATTTATTTGTTGCTTGTTATCTAAGAAGTCAAAACAAACTGTTCTATGAGTTTGGGATTAGTTTTGTTTGAAGTCTATTCATACGAAAGATATATTCAAAGTTTGCTTTTGCAGAAACTAATAAGTTTAGTTCAAACTATATTATCCTGTATGTTGAGGCATATGTTGAGGCATCTGTTATTTAGTCTTTTTTACTTTCACCTCACAATTATTCGCCTAAAGCTGATATCCCTATTTCCCTCTCGTCTCTCATTCACGTTTCTCTCGTCTTTTCTTTTGTAAATATATAAAATCTATTATTTCTCAAAAGACAGTAATACTATTGCAGAACATAATCTCACAGTAATGTTCGTTTGCTTTTTTGCAGTTGAGTGCATAGAATATTAGAACAAAGTCTGATCAGTAGAATTGCCATTATTTGCTTGTTTTCTTGCAAATCCCTCACTCCATCACATGAATTTGTTTCCAATCCCTCAACTATAAAAAATGATAGCGATTACTCTTCATATAAGTTTTATTATTCTCAATATGCTTTAGGAAAGTAATAGTTGTAAAACTTTTTGCATGTTGAATATCTTTTGCATTCTCAGACCATTACCTAATTGGCCCAATTCTGTTCAATTTTTATTCAATCATTAGTCAAAATGAATCAAAATCTGAATGAATCCCATCTCATTGTTTCAAAAAATTGTGATTTTGAATTAAGGAATAAAAAAAGTTTGATTTTTTGACACTCAAAGAAAGGCTTAAATTTTCATTTATTAGGCGTACTTTATTATTAGGCGAGACAACTATTTTCACATTTACTACTGTTGTATTGGAGTCAGTATTGAGTGTATTTATAGATGACGTGCAGTTTTTAGAAGTGATAAATTGATACGGATTTCGACCCTAGGGCTCAACTTGTGAATAATGATGCGCTTCGATAACACATCCATAACTATTGAATGTATCATTTTATTCATGTGAATAGAATTTTATTATGAAAAAGCATTTAAAAAGAATTTGTGCAAAATATATCATTTTACAGAATTTAATTTGAAAAAAAATCCAAAAATTATATTGAAAAATATTGCATAAAATTGTTAAGAAAGAAATTATGTTTTTGAATGAAGAGAAGATATTACAAGTTTTTTCGTAACAATTTTTTCGGGCCATAAACTGTTTGATTAACGGACCGAAACCAAACATATTTAGAAATGAGATTCCTCTTCTTCATAGAGAGCCACTCACTAACTGAACAAAAAATTTTAAAGATAAACTCTAGCGATGTCCTGACATGAACGCCATTTATTGTTGGCGTTTTTGTGTCAAAAGCCTCAAGTTTTGAGATTTTGAGCTGATGTCACTCTCTTTGCCTCAACATTGAATGGCCGCTATGTTATGAACAGTTAATAATGAGACCATTACTCATCAATGCTAACAACGAAAGACCAGAAAAAAATTTGACGCGTCACTGATTGCTTCCTTGGGACAGATATTCACCATTTCTAACTTTATTCCTTTTTCCTCTCGATAGTGATGACCACATTTTATTTGAACTGAATTTCTGATCGAAATGAGACTTTTGGATGAAACTAAAATCTATCATTACTTGAATCCAGTGCTCGACATAAGCACAAAAATAGTATCAATTATTAAACAGTTTTCTGTGAAAAGCATTGCACTCCATAATGATTGAAATATCGTTTCACTTTAACAATTGATGTGATTTTTTTTGCGACTTTACCTCATTTATTGCAAAGAATTTGTTGTTAGATTTCAAATCTTTCTTTAGAAAGTATATCAACAATTATTATAATAATTTGTTTATTCAATATCTAATTTTCCTAAAATGAGACAAAAATCATAACTGAAAGAATATTTTATCTCTAATTGATTTAAAAATTAATTAAAATACTTAATCCGTATTTGACCTCTTGTTAAAAGTCTTAGGACTGAAGGCAAAATATATAAATTTTTCTTACTTTGAAAAATTCGATTAAATGAACCTTAAGTTTCTTGAAGAAAACTTAAATTTTCCTCAACATGTGAAGCACTGGTATCTTTTAAATAGCTTTTAAGATTCCCCTCAAGCAAATATTTAACATTTTTTGATACCAACTATTTTTATTGCTCTTCTAAGTGTCCTTAGTTTAAGTCGAAGTTGAATCGAAAATAAAATAGTGTCACATCTTTTATATCTTTGAGATTTTATTTAAAGCCACTTTTTTTTTATTTATTCTCAATATTCGCGATAAAGGCCAAAATTTTATTTTCAAATTGTTTTGTTTATATCAAAACAATTTTTAAAATGAAAATAATTCTCAAACGTGTGAGAATTATGATTATTATTTAAACATTTAATGATAAATATGTTTCCAATTCTATCAATTCGATTGCTATATTGTTTAGCTATAAATACTGTACTACTTCACTGATTCTCATCTCAAATAAGAAAACGATAGTATTGAACAAATACAGTATTAATAGTAAAACTCAATTTAGTGAATATTCTTATCACAAATTTTTATTGAAGAAATACATTTCCAATCAATAAATATAAATATATTTTGCAGCACATGATAGTTATTAAGATAATGGGACTTGAAAACTAAAAGTGTCAAAAATATACATTTAAATCATTTTTTACTTGATTTGCAAAGAAGTGTCTTTATAGGGGCCATAACAGAGTCTTGTTTATTGAGAATATGATTTATCTATTATTATTCAATAAATTAGTTTTTAAGAATATTTTTTTCAAATAACTTTTTTCATTTTTCAAGAAATCCTAATAAATATGACAAATGTTTAGACTATTTGTTGACAATGAGTAAAACTGTATCGTTGGAATTAAGAGACAATTAGCCATTAAATGCAATACTATCGGTGAGCACATTGTGCGACACTATTTCTTGAACATCACCATCAATGAGAGTGACTCTGACTCGAGGGAGACTAGACTTACACATAGACTCATACTTTCATGGAATCACACTATACGGCGATTATGTTTTTAGTGTGTGTTCTGTTAGTTTTGGTGCTAAGGGTTTCTCTTCTAATTGTCTCTGACTCTCACTTTGCTTCTACTTTTATCCCTCCCCTGCACTGCATCACTACAGTGGACAACGCTCTGATCTTAACACAGAGGCAGCACTTATTGCACACACAATATTACTTGTGATGACGATTCTAACAGTTAACCCAAACACTACTTTCTCTGCACTTACTCTCAATGTTTGTTTGTTGTGTTTTCAGTCATAACTAAAATAGGTTTTCGAGTTTCTATATTATTTTA
Organism: Malaconothrus monodactylus; assembly: GCA_034697245.1. Lineage (NCBI taxonomy): Eukaryota > Metazoa > Arthropoda > Arachnida > Sarcoptiformes > Malaconothridae > Malaconothrus > Malaconothrus monodactylus. Next base: position 9,982 of record JAQIWZ010001271.1, read on the forward strand.
ATTATTTCCTTTTTTGGTTAAGATATATTTCGTTTTAAAAGTGAAAGTTTATTATCAATATATGAATTATGTATTCGATACCCAATAAATTCATACTTATATTTGCTTCTGATTGTGATAAAAATTCTAATGTAAAATAGTTATGAATCAGTGAAACATTTAAGATGGTATTATTGTTATCATCTGGTATGCAGTAATGCCAATTCCAATTCTATGGTGATGTCTTTTATGCATTTACTTCAAAATATCGCATGCGCTGTCATTTTATTGAGTGAAAGTGCCACTGAAAATACATATGAATGGCTCGCTCGCTATCTCTATCTTTCTCTATTTGAGTCTTATTCTGCTCATGTTTATACAGTTCTGAAGAAAGTGTGAGACAGGTTTAAGAATAGCATTGCATTTCAAATTATAGTATAGGTTCAACTTTAATGTTCTAAACGAAAATATATTTTACCGAATTTTTTATTTTATTTTAAGTAACGATAATATTTTGATTTTCTTTTTTTAATTAATAAAAAATTTTAAAATTCAACAGAATTTGTTAGCTTTCGAAATTATGTCTTATATCTTATTCTAATATAATTAAATTGTGAACACTATTCGCGCACAGATTTACATTAAATCATATTTCCATTTCTTCAAATCATTGAACAAGTTTTGTTTTTGATTTGTGAAAACTTAATAAATAACTCAAATGAGTTCATTTGGATGATATCTCAGGACAATATCTCTTTAATCGATTTGTCACAATTTCAATCAATATAAATACTAATACTAGAATCTCAGTGGAAGCTCTGATGCTTTATTTCTATTAAACTTTGCTTTTGCTTTCACTTCGAAGTTATCTATTTATTTGGTGTTCGCACAAATGAGATACGAGAAAGGGTCGACTCAAATAAATCAATTCATTTATTTCTCCGGATTCCCTAATATTACTTTTGCATACTTTCATTATTGAGTTGTGAGAGAAACATGCTTTTGGTCGCAGAGTTTCATTTGTGGTAATTGCTCTCACGAGAGATAGACAACTGTTATTGTGTGTGAATTAACCAAATAAGTTACAGAATTGAGTGCTAATGATAAAACTGAACTTATATTAACAAATATAGCCAATAGCAGAATACTTGTAACAATAATTAACTTTTCTCTGTTTTTATTCCAAATTTTATCTCAAATCAGAGTATTTTGAGAATCAATAAAAGCTTATCTTATAATGATTACCATTCCATTTCATTAAAAATTCTTTCGAATAGATATAAGATTCAATTACTCATTTAATTTTATTCCACTTAATCTAAATTAATTACTTTCAGTTTATAAAAATGGTTTACGAATTCATTTATTTCAAGCATTTTATAAAGGCATTTATTAACTTTTCTCTTTTGAGTTCACATTTTTCTTCTGTAAATGGTCTCAAATATGTCTTTTGTTGAGCTCTTTTAAAATTGAGTTTCGATTTAATGAATTTTGTGATGTGATGTCAGTTCTTTACTGTCATTTTCAAGTTTAGATTATCACATATTTTTTTCCTTATCTTATAGTAAGTTATTCTCTCTTGACTTCAATTTCGAGACTAACGACTGAATTATTGAGTATTTTATTATTATTATTATTTGTTTATTATTCTAATTCGATTTATCATTTTTGGAATGCTTTTAATGACTAAATTTAGTAATTTTGAAATAATTAATTAAAATTTTATAGATTATTTAAAATTATTCTTTTTTCGTTCTTTTCAGGTAAGAAACGTTTGACTGCTATTTACACATAAAATCAAAATGTGAGTAAAATAGATATTAACGTCGATTAAGTTTATCTCAAATAACTTACGAATGGAAACAATATTAAATTCATTACTTTATTTGAACTTGAAATCAATATTAAAATTTGTTATTAACTCAAATTAGTCTTCAATTTTCAGCTAATAAAGCATTAGATAAATTTTTAATTATTCAGTTTAGAACTTAAATTGCAATTGTAATGAGTTTTTAATGGGTTGCAAATTGCAATATTCTATTTATGTATAGTTTCAATGAGACATGTTCTTCAGCACAACGATTGTCTTTCTTTAACCAATCACTATTGAAATTAGATACTTGAATCAAATATTTGAATCAAATCATATTTAGCCACATCTGCGGCTCAGAATAAATCAATCCATAGAATGTGAATTTGGATTAAGATCGCTGTTCAAAATAGAAGACTGCGATCTTTCAAATGGATTTTATATTTTAAAATTTTAATTAATTAAATTCTGTGTACTGTACACATAAAAAAGAATGAGAGCTAAAGAGTGATATCGAGAGTAGACTGTGTAAGAAATAATGTCTTAATGTGTGTTAATAACACTTTATGTGTCAGTAATAAAATTGTGCAAAAGAAAAAAAAGGGAATGTTAGGGCTGTAAAGTTGAAGTAATGCTTATGTGTTTGAGTGAGTCTCTCATTGACTTATCGGTTAATTGCTTGATCGCAACACTTAAATGCTTTTGCGGTCAAGTGAAGTGCATCACAACCACAAAAACATCACAACACAAAACAACACGAATTGGTAGCCATTGCCTAACATTTATTTACTCTTTAGGCCAATTC
>JAQIWZ010001272.1:0-12564 GCA_034697245.1 Malaconothrus monodactylus
TCAAATCCTCTATTGTCTTAGAATGAGTTCAACTCAAATACCAAAAGATAACAGCAGTTATGATGACATTAATTATTGGAACCAACGCTATGAAAGTGAAGACACTTATGATTGGCTTTTAGACTATTCCTCAATCAGTCATATTATTAGAAATCATGTCTCAAAAGATCATTCAATTCTAATGTTGGGTAAGATTTACGCTATATTTGACACACAATTCTAAGGTTGAGAATAAGTCTATTGAGAAAAACAAGTTTTTGAATAAGAAAATCAAAAATAATTATATTGTCATAACTTTTTTGATCGAATTATATGAGAAAATAAATTGATTCACAAAAAAAGTTGTTATTCATAAAGAAGTCAATCGTAAAAAAGTTGAAAACTTATGATAATTGAAGTTATATTTAGTTTGAGAATAGTTTGAAAAGTTTTTTTTGGGAACTTTGAACTTAAGCTGAACTTTGAACTTATATTGAATTTGATTAAAGGTTGTGGTAATAGTTTGTTAAGCGAACAAATGTTTGACGACGGCTTTCATAACATCCATAACATAGACTTTAGCGAATCAGTTATAACTCAAATGTCAACACATTGCGACAAATGTTCACAAATGAAGTGGTCGCCAATGGATTGCACGAGACTTTCATTTCCAGATGAGAGCTTCGATGTAGTCATCGAAAAGGCAACGATTGACGCAATGCTGACCACTGAGAAGAGCCCGTGGCATACATCACATCAAAATAAAATGCGTATCTCATTAGTTTTGCGTGAAGTCTGTCGTATTCTCAAACCAATTAAAGGACAGTTCATTTCGATCTCATTTTTTGGACCTCATTTCAGATTTCCATTATATAAAAGTTGTTTCGAAAAGACACCAAAGCTCTCAATGGAAGCTATTTATGAATTAGAGAACAATTTTCATTATTACTGCTATCGGCTCGTGAAAAGTTTAGAACCGAATGAAGTCAAACCTTTTCTATACGAACCACCGAAAGTGATTACGAGTCAAACAATTGATGATTTTGTTGACGATAATAATGATAATAATGATAGCAATGATGAGCACAACTATATCTTTAATATAAATATTTAATAACAGACAGAATATTCTTATGACATATATATATTGCCCAAACTCTAAATCATTAATTTTTTACTTTACAAAACATCAGATATAGAAAAAAAAGTTATTATTATTTTTATATTCATTTTCATAATTCTTACAGAAATGTTTCGAAACATATTTATATATAAATTAAGTCATGTATTGAGTCAGTCATTAAAGTTAAGTTCGATAACAATCAAAATTGTTGTCTTCTTATGGAATGCTTTCTATACACAACATTTTTTAAATCAAACAAAAACTATTGTTTACGATTAAGAGTTAAATAAAAACAAAATCAAAAATGAAATTTTTCTCTTAAATGAAGCAAATCATAAGCAGAAAACATAGAAAACCACAATTTTTGAGTTAGGATTGCACTCAATTTTATGACTACTGTTTTTCTACAATAAAATTAATTTAAAAAAAACTTTTTTCAACTATTTTTTAATTATTGAATCGAAAAAACATTCACTATTTCCTTACAAGAAGTGATTCATATTCTTAATTCTTAATTTTGTGGTCCAATAGGTTTTAATCTTTTTTATAGAGAGGCGAGAATACGGGTGACGGACAACTGGCCAAAGAGGAGACTGAACTCAAATCAGGCATTGATTTGTTGAGATACCACTCCTGAGCATAACTACCAATTCTATTGATTCCATTGAGTCTAACAATAGGCTTATTATCGATATTCCAAATCAATTGATTGCAATACTTATTATTAATTTTATCGTTTGGTTTTTGATGAATTAATTCTGGATTTTTCTGATATATATGTTCTTCTTTTTTATGAACTTTATATTTTTTAGTACGAGTTTTGGGTTTAGCTCTACTCACATATGGGTTTTGTCGAATAACAGCCGAACTGTTACCGCCTTTTCTTTTCAAGACATCGACGAGTTTGTTGTGTAAATCCAATGAAGAGTTAGTACTATTACTACTATTAAGACTATCACTGCTTTGAGTGTCATAGAGTGGGCGTGAAGTCGATTGTCTTTCATATCTGTGAAGCCTTTCGTGTTTGTCGTGTTCATCAATTTTTGTTAAGGAACCGGACTTACTGTTAGCTGTAAGCAATAGATTTGTTTCACTAACAGTTTTGCGTGGAGTCGATGAACACGTATTCGATTCGCAGTGATCGTTAAGCGCACGCTTTCTTCTAACATAATTACTATTATTGCTATTATTATTATTATTATTACTATTATTTGAATTGATTGGTTGTAATGAATAAATCTGTGAATCGAGTTTATGGATATCTGATGTAGAGAACGACTGTCTCCCTCTTCTCTTATAATAGGAAGGATTACTTGATTTGTGAACAAAAGGACTATAACGTCGTTGAATATAATTGATTGCGGAAACTGAAGAACTTGAATGAAGACCTGAGGCATTGCAAGAATTAGGTTCTCTCACATTATAAGATGCGTTTTCGTATTCAAACGCCAAATTGTCATAAATATGGCCTTTAGGTTGTGGCGCATCCAACGAATAAGAGCCAGAGGATAGAGAACTGCTATCATTATGTTGAGAGCTATCGTCGTTATTAACTCTATCTATTATTGTACTCATAGACTGCTCTCCTTTTGTAAATTCAAAGTCATCATTAGCTATAGTGGTAAATGAAACGCCACTCATAGAGAGTCCGTCAACACTCGCAGTTCCACTTTTAGCGTAGTTCTGATTCAATGAAATGACACTATTTTGTATAATTTGCTCGTTAGCGACTATTTCAGAGTTTATTTTTTGATCGTTTAATTGTTGCAATTGTTGTAATTGTCTCTTATCTGGAAGTGTAGACCGAACTGAAAATGTTTCTGAAAGTGTTGCATAGATATGATCTTCATCTAAATTACGTTTAACTTTACTACTTTCCCAACTATTATCTTCATTACAATTACCACTATTAGAACTATACCAAACTTTATCAATACTCAACTTCTTTTCAATGGTATCAAATTTTTCTTTGTTAATAGAACTTTGAGAACCGGCAAAAGTTGAAAGAGTTGTAGTATTTTTATAATAAGGATTCGTTGAATGGGATTCATTAGCAAAAGCAATGCTCTGTTTGTTGACAGGTATCACTTTATCGACACCGTATATGCTTAGAAACATATATCTGTCATTAGTTTTTGGTAATTTGCATTTCCGTAACGAAGATAAGCAGCCATTGTTTGTGCGCATTAAGTGATCATTAGAAGTGCTTCGTCTGTGTTTGTCATTGTATCTCAAAGACGAACGTCGATAGTTTGAAACCACAGTTAGCGGTGAGGTATTCAGTTTTGCATTCGGTATTGAACTCATTGCTCCGACATATGGCTTATCAATTAATGCAAAATCATTGAAATAAAGCGGAAACGGCCCGTCTCTGTCTGTTATAGTTATATCAGATTATATAACAAGAAGGAAAAAGAGCATAAATTCTTTTGTAAAAAACTGTAACGCAATGAAATTATTTCTATTTTTGGTACAGAATTTGTTCTTACTTTTACTGACATCAGAACATTTGTAATTTTTTCTCTTGAAAGATCTTTTCACAGCATCTCTAAATGGGTCATCAGTGATATAAAGAGCTATCGGCAAAAGCATACCTTCGACAATACCAAACCAAACAACAATGTTATCGTGCAGTGGATTCCAGAACTGCACCACTAAACCTGCTATCATGAAAGCCTGTAATAAATAAATATATATAAAGCACAAATGATCTATTGGAAAAAAAACTTAGAGCACAACTCAAAAAATTGAGGCATTCAGTAAAAAAGTATTGAAAAAAATATATAAATAATTGCAATCAAGAGTCAAAATCGTGATAAGTAAGCGTGAACTCTGAAGGGCATTAACTTTAGGGGTAGAGAAGAAACTAATTTAGTATACATTTCATAAACTTAATTGTTTCCTTACAACTTATAAGTCAGTGAGAATTTTGAGAATAACCAAAGAGAGTATAACTACAGGTATTTCGCAACTCAACAGAACAAAACTCATCAGAACAGTGTTGATCGCTTGCACTAATTTTGACTCAACACACATACAGACCTTTTCTGGGATAACAATAAGAACATAAAGAGTTGCGATCGAAAGAGTGACCACTGAACCAGTGGCCTATTTTGGATCATGCCTTTAAATTCGCTTTAATTTAAAACTTCCTTCTTTTCAATATATATTATATCTTATAATAAAACTTATATTATGTGAGCGTTATATTAAGTAAATGATACACCCGTTGTGATACATTTGGATTTTGACTTAAGTATCTATTGTTTCCCATACTGTTTTCTGCTTGACTTCAAATTGTACAATAGCTGCATATAAACAAATGATATCAAATTAATAAATACCAAATTTATTTCAATGTAAAAACACCATTACTAGAATAGTAGGGCTGAGAAAAATATTTCCATTAAAATAAAGAAAAAATTTACAAACAGTGACTGATATGACTTGAATTGAAAAATCGTGATTATTGTGTAGTTGTTTTGAGGGTCACGACTAAATATGAATGAATCAAAAGAATCCTATTCTAGAATGTATTTTCTTCTGACAAATTGTACAGTAGTGTAAAAGCAGTAACTGTTACAGAAGACTCTTCATTAATAAACAGGACTCATGAAAAAGTCACTTCACATAAACCAATACTTATGTTTTTTGCTTAAAGATTATAAAAGGTATCGTTGTATCTAAAAATTTAGAAATAACTGTTCATTATAATTATGTACACGAAATGTCTTTAAATGTCTTTAAATGTCACTTAAGTTATTAGAGTTAGACTCAATTGTTAGCAAATTTGATTTCCTTTTTGTTAACTGTGGGAATAACAAAACGAATCTAAACCCTGGATAACAGTAAAGTTCAAAAGTGTATCATTAATATAAACTACATATAAATAAAAAGTTAGGTATAGATTAATGTGAGTTACGTCGAGCCCATCGGCGATAAGTTAGTTCATGAGAGAGAAAACACCTTATGAGCTGATACACTGCTGAGCTTTACCAAACATTTTTACATCTAAATTACTAACAATTTCAACGCCGGAAATTCGGGAACAACCCATAAATTTTCTCTAAGTGTCAGACAGACTATGATATGAAACTTCCTTAGAATTGCGTTTAAACAATAAGAACTGCACCAAACAATGCAATTATTGGCACTTCGCTAAAAGTGTGCACAAAAATATTCTCTTATTTGCTTAAAGGGCGTTCAAAAGTATGGTCATTGCATTAGTTGTTCTTAAAAGTTAGAAAAATATTCCGCCTTAAGTTTTAAGAAATTTAAACAAAAAACTCGATGTTTTGTATAAATAAGTAAATAGAAAAACAAAGTATTTCAAAATATTGTAAATTCAATGCACTCTAAAAAATATTCCAAACATTTTTGGTTTAATTAAAGTATAGGCTCATAATAATATTTTAGTACCGGATCTATAGTTAAGAAATGACAATGTATTTGGGCGTGCATTTGATATTCTGACCGATACTCTTGTTTAAAGGCAGGAAAACATTATTCGGTTGGGAATCAATTGTTGTTTTTAGTGAAGTGTGATATGCTATGAGAAAAACAACTTCTCCAACAAAACTAATTGTGGTATTGACACAGTGAACGAATGAAAGACCATCTCAATTAACTCTCTATACGGCCCAACAGATAAACTCTAAACCAAATGATACCGGAAATAGTGGTCTACAATGTTTTGCATTAATGCCCAGTTCGTGAACTTATATTACTTGCTTTCATCAGTGGAGATCGAGTACTGGGGGTAAAAGTACAATAAACTTAATGTTCGTAATAGTGATCGCAGTTGGGATGCTGTCAAATGTGGGGAAAATGTGGGGAATATGTAGTCAAGCATTTACAAGGAATGAATTTTTTAGCAATTTTAATGCAAAGAGTAGGTGTACAGCAATCACGCATTATTAGCGATAGAAGTTTTTGATGACTTTCAACCTGTTTCGTTACCAATTTGAGTTACTAAACATAATAAAGTGAATCCATCAAAATCTCATGCAATTTGTTAATGAAAGCGCATTTTAGTTCAAGAGAATAATTGGAACAGCTATTCATAAAAGACATCAAAATTTTTGCTTTAAATTATATGTCCATCAAAACCAAAATTGGATGAAAGAAATAATAAGAAACCTTTCAAAACAAAAATATTAATTTCCGAACATATCTATTGCTTAGTCAATCATAAGATTAAAATGAGTTTAAAATGTTTTTAAAATTAAAATTTTAAATCCATATATAGTATAACAAAAATAAATTTGTAAAAGAGTAGGTTTTTTAACTTGAATGTTGAATAAAACTATTTTAATGTTTATTTTTTTTTAGAAAAAGACAATTAACTGCAGTTGACCTCCAACTTAAAGCGTGATCGTGTCATGAAAATTAAAGCATTCATAGTTTTATTGTCTATAGAGGTAGGACTTAACTAACACATAAAGATAGCGTTAAATATGTTAAGGTTTTCTCTTATGAAAAACTATGAAAAAAATTTAATAAAAATAAAAATTTCGAAATTTTTGTATTCCATTGATGGGTATATTTTGAGATTCAAATTCAAGTAAATTTTCCCATTGGCTAAACCCAAAAAAATATTTTGTAAGTTTATAATTAAGGTAACAATTTTCAAAATTCAAAAGCACTTTCGACCTGTTTTTTTTGATGTTAATAGTAACAGTTTTTTAGCCAAAACTCATTAAAGTAGGACTTATTGGTCAATATTGCTTAGAAATGAATTGATGCTAACTATCATTTGTATTCTATTGTGATGGAGAGGGAGAGAGAGAGAATATTTGGCGAGTGGTTTCGCTTAAATAACTATAGCCTTGAATGCATTTTTTACCAATAATGTTAAAGTTAAGCACTTTTGCCCTCAAAAAAGTCAATATGTACACAACCAGTGAATGGCAAAAGGGGATGAAAACTAATGGCATAGACTTATATTTTTACACTTTTAAGTATTCCTTTCCTTTCAATTTTTTATGAATTGTTTCTCAATTTTGATATGTGGGAAAGTCACGCAACATTAGATAGTGTTTTACACTAGAAACCAATTGTTGCTTAGCTTATTGTAATAACAATGGCTTTAAAGTGTTAGCAATATTCTGTCCCCAAACGAGACAATGAACCTCAAAAATAAAATCAAATCAAATCAAATACCAAATATAGTAATAGATTTTGTAATTATGCTTTAAATTATTATTGCTTTAAGTGCGATGAGTTCTCATTCTCTCTTCTAAAAGGCAATTATATATGAAATAAAGGATGCGGTGCAATGATTGAGAGGATTCTCGTGATTATAACAGATAAGATAAATAACTATTTTTGCATCAATATTACCTCATAATGAAATTTAAGTATCACATCAACTTTAGAGACTCTTATACTTTTGCAATGGATATCAAGAATGAGAGATACAATAGTTTGATAGAGAGCTCAATTTAGAAGTGATTAGGGACAGGACATACCATTCGCAAAACATCTTATAAGAAGTAATGTTGAATCTAAACTTGAATTTAATTCTCACCAAACTATCTCTTAAATATATATAAACTTATATAAACTTATATAAACACTTATATAATATAGAGTCTGAACCCATTATTTCAGTTATAACTTGTATCGAATTGCGTGTTCGTTGAACGCACTTTTGCCTATTGAACCGTAAATTTTTTTTATCTCTCGATGAAAATATGCAGTCTTTTCATTAATTCATGTGCTGAAGAAAGTCTTATATTATTTTTTTTTTCTTCTTTGCAACTATAGTTTTGCAACTTTATAAAAAGCAGAAATTCTTCAGAGGTCGTACTGAAATTCATTTCGAAAAATTTCACATTTAGATAAACTACGAAATAATAATATTTATTATGAAGAAAAAATCCAGATTTGATTCACTAAAGCGCTAGAATTTAATAACTTATATTTCGAGAGTAAGATTTTTGAAGTTTTTTTTATCTGAACAAAAATATTTTATTTTTAAAATAACTAATTTAGGTGTTTTTAGTGATAATCTGATGAGGTTAATAGTTAATAGTTAACTACTTTTTGCCACAATTTCCCTTATGAAACAATAAGATTTGATACTCGTTTAGATAAATATTTTTAAGAACTTTTGAAGAAAAATAATTTTCTTTTAAATCTTATATGCAATGTGTTAAATAATGTTTACTTTAATAATATAGTGAAAGATAACGAAACAAAGAAAAATAAATTTTAGAGTCAAAGATTAAATAGTGATCTTACGAGATATGGTCCATGATTTAAGGCATAACAAAGAGCTAGAGAACCAATAACTGATGCCCATCTCAGGTCAAAAGCTCTTTGATCGTCAAATATCTTTTTATTAATTGATCCTTGTTTTCCTGTTTGGAAACCATACAGTGTTCGATAACTTTCTGATCTTCCGATTGCATCTGTTGAGCCCAATTGGTCTCCCACCAAATTTCCAACCGATGATATGCGAGAATTAGCGCGACTCACTGTCGGTCCACGAAATCGATGAATTTCGATATAAACCGTACAAATGAATGTTATTAAAGCCAATATCACATAAAGTCCTGATATAAAAACATTGTAACGAAAATCCCACGAAAATGGATGTAAAGTGCAATAAAAATTAGTTGTTTTGTTCATCAAATTTAAATAATCATCACTATTAGAGTCTATTAGGCGTTCACGAAAGTCTTGGTATTGGAGTCTTGCGAAGAGACCCGCAATTCCGACCAGAGATGATATGACACCGAGAACTACAATGTGGTAACGTATTTGGCTGTGTCTAACACTAAACCGATACTTATATGGCCACTTGAGGGTAAGCGCCCGATCGAAGGCTAATGATGTCAATGTTGTCAATTGGAAGACACGAGTTGTTGTTAAGCCCCATATAACCAAATGACATGAACTTTCACTTCGACTTCGGATTACTGTATGGACAGCGAACCCAAACGCACATAAAGAGCTGGGAATCTCTTGAAGAGCAATAGTTAACAAAAATATATCCATTGTTCTCCATCGACGACGATATGTGTGAAATATAAAAAGAACCCAAACAGATAGGGCTGCAACTGATGGTGCGCTCGCACAACATGATAACCAACTATATGTAATCCATTCCATAATTCATAAACTAATGAAAAGCTCACAAAAATAAAAGGCTATAGCGATAGAAGTTATTCATCGGATATTATTCTTTATCGTTAGTTTATTAATGTGAACGATAAAAGCAATGAAACACAAAATCAATCTTCAACTTTAGACAAATGGAATATCGAAACGATAAATAATGAGCTCTTAAACTATCGTTCATGTTTGTTGGATTGCATTGAATTTCATTATGCAAGAGGTTTAGATTGCGTGTAAAGTCGTAGTGAACTTTCTCTCAAGCATTGAATATTACAATATATAGACAGATCTCTACACACCATAAGCACATACACACACTCTTCACAATGGATTTTGTCTAATATCTCAATGCTCTCATGCGAACAGCAACTCTTCTCAACCGCAACCTCTGACAGAATCTGAATGAACGCAAGTGAAGTACAACCAGCACTAACATCTACAATATTAAGGCAAAGGGCGGAAGCAATGATTGTTCCCTTACGTTTGGATCTGAAGCGCTCAACTGCTGGCGCCGAAACTCAAACTCATGCAAGAAAAACGGATCTGCGTTTCTGGGATAAGCGTGCATTAGTTGTTGTGCAAAAGTTTATATTTAAGGTTATTCAAGACCGGCTTTACTACTCTAAACCCTTAAAAAGGACTCGTGCTTCTCCTTCTCCCACCTGCTTTCTCACTCTACTATTTTTTTTAAACTCGCATATATTTAAAGTTGAATTCTATTCAGTATTAAATATCTGTATATAAAATACTGTCGGTCAGGAACTCAGAAATAGTATCTTTAAAAAGAAGAACCTTCGAGTTTATGTGAGAAGTCCAGAGGAGCGGTGAGTCGCGGAAGCGAATTATGGACATAATGAAAATAATTATACTCTAAAAAGTTTTTATAACTATAATATGAGGTGCGATTACCTCAACAACAAAAAACTTTATTGTATGATAGTTGACATAAACATACAATTAATAACTTTCACACATCGAGCGTAACACATCGTATGCGGGCTTTACCGACCGATGCTTTATAATGTTCTACTCAAGCATTCATTCAAAAAGAATAGACATGAATAGAGTCTAATTCATATTTAAAATTAGCTTTATATGATTTGATGAAAATTTCAAACTCAATATTTCGCTGCTTTTACTAATAGTAAAGTAACGTTTCATTCACTGTAATTAAATCTATTTAAGGAAACAAAAGGTATAGCGAAACAAAAATATTTATTTAAAAAGAGATAATGTAATGACTTATTCCGTATTGTATTCAAACTAAATTCCTGCTATTGTATTGCGCTTTCACTGGTATTTTAAGAATAAACTAATTCAAAGACAAACTTATAGACAAGGCTTTCAAGTTTTTGCAATCATTCACTTAATAAAAAAATGCTTTAATAATAAAACTACTAATTTATAGCCGCATTGGCCGCTCCTAACCACGCATTACATTATAATAAACTTGATATTAACTCAATCGCCTATAGGGCCAACACTCAACCATACCATTTATACATCATTTGGTTTGAAATATTTTTTAACGGTTTAGATTATAAATATTTTGCTAAATTTCCTTAACTTTAAAACTTGTTCTGACAAATGAAGTGAGAATTATGTCACATTCAGCTAATCCTTCAATATTACACTCAATGTCACAATGACTGAAAACCCAAAACGTTTTTAGTTAAAATTTATTACTCGAAAAGTTGAATGTTTAGTAATGGCTTAACTTTCACACAAACATTAAACAGAGCGGATTAGTCTCTCATAACTTTTCTCAATTCTTATGAGTTCGTAATCATTAAATCCGACAGTGAGTTAATGTGTTATTAACTTTTAACCAAAACAATTAAATCATTCATAACCTCAAGTTTTTTGCTTTCAGATAACAACAAATTTAATTCATGTAAAATTAATTACAATAAAACTACATAAAAAAATGTTAGACAAAATTAAAAACATGATTAAATAATAACGAATTTCCTGCTTATAATTATTTCGAAGTTATGTAATCATAACAAACAGTTATTTGAAAACATAAAATATATAGTTATGAGAACTGTTTTAAAGCTATTAAACTATTTTTTCAATAGAATTCGACATATTTATGAAGATGTGATGTAAGGCTATATTGTTTTCAAAACAATTAGTGGGTTTTTTTTGTTGAAAAAATTGTATAGCAGTCGGAACTTTATAGTCATTCGGACATTCATTGTATGATATTTGAAAAGATAATAATCTATTTTAAAAAATGGTATTACAGGTTATTATCTAAATATTCTTATCTAATAAATCATATATTTCTCATGAGAGCGTTTCCAGTGCTCCAAATCGTGTTTTATGCTCTTTATAAAGAATGAATAGCATATCACCTCTCATAATAACTAAGTTTTTTTTGAGATCTTGTCAAAAAATAAGAGAGAGAAAGAGAGAGAGAAATAGGAGAGAGGGGGAGAGAGAGAAATATGAGAGAAGCCTAAGAAATAAGTTTAGAAATTAGTAAAACAACTCCACCCACCCTTTGACACGACTCAACAATCATGTTATCTAATGCACGAATTTATAGAGTGATCGCTTTGATCATCATATGAAAAATTACTCTAAACTTCATAACATGTGTTCATACACTTAATAAACTGTTTCCTGATTATTGATTATTTTAATAAAGATTATTCAAATTTTATTCTTAAAACCTAAACCTACCTCTCTTTGGAATACTTTATAAATTGTAATGATTTGTGATATATTTCATGAATGTCCCACTTTTGTCAATAGTTTGAACCATAGGCTAGTTATGAGATGAACCAAATGATTATAAAACTCAGTATAACTATAGATTTGATATAAACTATTGATTACTTAAAATATTTGGCAAACATATAGTACTATAAACGATGTTTTAATAGTGATTAAGTCTTGCGTAAATCGTTCGGCAATAAATATACATAATATAAATGATAATATTATTAGTCTATATGCTCGATGAATTGATTATATAATAATCGTCTTCCCCCAAAGCAACTTCATTTAGTAAATCGTAGTCTTCGTTGTTCTCATTTGACTGTTGTTCCGATTCCTTATACAAAAGCGATTCTCCGCAATCATGTGTCAGCCAATACCAAATAGTAGACGCATGTAATAAAATATTGTCTAAATCGCTATTGAGCTGAAGTGTATTGAAATGCTATTCAATTTGAATGAAAAAGAAATAGTTAGAGATTAAGAAATAAAGAATGAAATAGTTTTATTCAATTCAATGACAGGCACTAATTCACAAATCATTTAAATCTAAGATAAAGCTGACATTCAACAGAATTGAAAACTTTTTATAAAAATGCTTTCACTAACAT
>JAQIWZ010001273.1:0-12561 GCA_034697245.1 Malaconothrus monodactylus
ATTAATTTGAACTTTTTCTTCTATAAACTTCATTCTGAATAAATTAGAAATCTATTGATATTTCGAGAGAGAAAAAGCTTTGGATCTGAGAGAAAGGTTTTAAAGTTGTGGTTTCGCAAAAGATTTACCGATAATATGTTTTGAGCTTAAGATATTGACGAATAAACTCGTAATAAAGTAAGATCTTTACAAATCATTCGAAAATTCATGAAATCAGAGGCTTTTCTAAAGTTTATAAACTCTAAAGTATTGCATAATTTTAAGCAATATTAATGATATGTTAAACGAGTTTAAAACTAAATTATAATTTAAATGATTAAATAAATTCAAAAAGCGATCACAAAATAAAGTAAGTTTTTTTTAACTCAATCAATAAAAAGATTGATATTTTTACTCTCAAGAAATTCTCGCCTTTAAAAATAAGGCAAAAAATTTAAATGAAGTTTTAGTTCACTATTAAGAGAGAGAAAAATACAATTAATTAATTGTTAAGATATTTGACAGACATTTGGCCACAAATAAGACAAAAACAAATCGCTAAACATATCATTTGTTGTTTCAAACCATTAATTATTTAAATGAATTCTTTTTTAAACTCATATTAATTGAGTTTTTAAACTATTAGTTAAATGACTAACTAATCGACGACTTCTTAATGTAAATAAATATGAATAATATGTTAGTTAAGAGTAAAGTAATGACATGTGATGTCATACCCGTCAAAATTACTGCTCGTGCAGTCGTAAACCATTTCTCTGTTATTCTTCATTCCCAGATATTCGTCACAATTATCGCATCCGTCGAACTCGAACTGATCGAAAGACTAGACATACAATCAATTAATTAATTCATTTTTGAAAACAAATTTTAATTTTTAGCCAAACCTTCACTAATGAACACAAAAGACATGCTCTTAAATGACGCAAATCTCGAGGTATTGACTCGACTGACATTCTTTGAGATTTAATTTTTTGTTTTTTTTAATTTTTAATTTGATTTAAAATTGATTTTTAATTCTTTGATAATTTATATGATATTTAATAAAACGTTTGATTTATGTTTGAATCGAAACACAAATTATTACTCAATTAAAATCATTGAATGACTTGTTTTTCGTATATTTGATTTATTTAACATTCAGAGTTTTGATACCTTTTATTTACGATTTCAAACTCCGTTATTGTATTAAATAGTTCTAAATCCTATCCATCATTTAGTTATAAAATATTTACCGAATAAAAAGTACAATTACTTGAAAAAAATTATAGCTATTTATAATAGACTTAATGAATATAAAGTCTATAAATAAAACAACAATTAAGTCATTAGCAAAAGAACTTAAAAACAAACGATTGTTTATAGACTAAAAATTCGTCGAATCTGTCATTCAATCAAACAATAAATTAATATAAAAATTAAACAAACGATTAGATAATAACCTAAAAAATTATGATAAAAGATATTAAACAAAAGCCAAATAATAATAGTTATCAATAAATGCCGTCATTTAACGGCGCGAACAGTCATTACAGTTCTTACGGCTCAACGCTTTTGTCCACACAAACCATCAATAATAACTCACGTGAAGAACAATTGTCTTCACTATTGGCGACATCATTGGCTAGAGAGATGTCAAAACCTGAACACCATTTGAGTGCTCTTTCGTGGAGACGATTGCACTTAAGTCGGGCTAAACTAAAGGCCAGTTCCAGGACTTCGGCTCTACTTTCGGGCTTTGCTATGGTTTCCATCCATTTATTTATTTATTTTATTTTAGATTTAATTAAATTTGTTTTGAAATTGAATTGTCTTTAAGTCTAATTTTGTCTTTAAATTATATATAATTTATTAATCTATTAATAGATGTGTTTTATTTTCAAAAAACCGGTAATTTTTTTAATGATTGAATCACTTTTTCAGTTGATTTTTATCATATTTTTCAAGAAGTTTTGAAACATTTATTTATTAATTATTTCAAAAAATTCATAATTTATTTATTAATAGATTTTTTTGGGGAAAGTTTTTCATTTAAATGTTTTTAAGTTCTATTTAATTAAGAAAAAGGTTTTTTTAATTGAGAATTAATTGAATTTGTTTTCCAAAAGGTAGCGATGGTTGAAATACAAATCAATAACGAAATCCCGACCTCTCTATTGATCGTATTTACCATTTGCACAACACTTTTAGTATCAGTTCATATGTTGGCATTAATGATATCGACCTGTATATTACCGCATGTGGAAGCCGTCGCTTCAGTTCATGGTTTAGCCGCTGTTTGTATTCAATTTTCTAAAATCTAATTTATTTCTCCTTTCAATTCAAACCAATTTTTAGCGCAACAAAAAAAGTCTTTCATAACTTATTTATGAAATGAAAAATCAATTTTAATTATGAATTCTCATAATATTTAAGGTAAACGAATCGCCGCACGAAAAGATGCACTTCTATATAGAGATCGCGTGGGCTTTCAGTACAGTATTTGGAATATTCTTATTTTTAATAGAATTAGCTATACTTTGTTGGGTTAAATTCTGGGACATTGGCGGCAAAAAAATGAGTGGCCAAAAGGCTGCATTGGCCGCCACTTTACTATTAATACCGATCGGTATTGTTTTTATCGGTTTTGCGATTCATTTCTATCGGACTTTAGTCTCGCATAAGTTCGAAAGATCAGAACGAGGTCTTCAAGAACTTGAATCAATGGTAACTCAATTACAGACTGAGAATCACGAGTTCAGTCCAAACCCTACGACAAGATCTGCAATCGTTAATATTTAATTAAATTATAAAACTGTATTTTAATGTTGTTTTTGATTGTATTGCAAAACGAATGAAAAAGTTATTATTATTATTATTTTGTTAGCCAAAACCTGTCAAGTTTTCATTTGTTCATCAAAATTAAGACTAAAATTTTCATTTATTTATGTCATTCTCTTTTTTTACGTTTTATGGTATGACTTATCGTTCATTGTATTTCTTAATCATTTATTTGTTATCTTAATATAAAAGTTAATTATGTTTTTGTGTTAAGTTGTGATTAAAAAAGCTTATACTTTATGGTATTATTGTTTAAACGAAGAGTTATTAATAATTATACCAAAAATGACTAAAAGTTCTGAATTAAGATTTTTTTTTATAAATTGTTAACTCTATAATACGTTTTTTAAAAGTAATACAAGTTTTATTTATTGAGCCAAATATTGAATATTAATAAATATTTCTGAGAATTGAAAGAATAAAATTGAAGTTTTATTTATAAATTGATATTTCGAAACAATTAATTTATGTCTTTATTGCTCAACATTTGAACAAAAGTTTTGAATTTTTCAAGTTTTTTAAGAATTGTCAAAATAAACTTTTATAATAGTAAAAATATAAACCAATTACTCTAAATCCTAATGCATTTGCGGTACTCAAGGCTTCAAAATTTAAATTTCTGTAATACTATTGGTGAAAATTTCCAACTTTTAAGCAAAAATTTTTTCAATTCCAAATTTTTTATTACTAATAGTAACAAAAGTTTTTACTATTTCTCATGATATGTGAAACAAACACATAAATATCAAATTAATTAATCTCTTTTCACTTCATTAAAGCTAATTAATAAGCGAAAAATTAGAAATTTTTTAATTTCAACACTCAAACCGATTTCATAATACAAAACATCTGGATTTAAATGCTTTGAATATATATTTTTTGTTGATAAGTGAAACTTAAGTAGAAGTCAAAGATGAAAATCTTTTTTAAATGTTCATTATTTATCTTACTTTCATTGTTTACAATAGATTGTCAAATATTTGATTATGAATTAGAGTATAAACGCGAAGATCAACTCAAAAATCTGTTTGAGGAAAATGTATGTGAAATTCAATTGACATCAAATGAAACGGCAAATAATGAATCTTTGACTCTATTGAACGCTAATGAACAGAGCTTTAAGGATAATCTCGAAAGTATTTCAAGTGTTGGGCCAAATTTGAGTTCGAGCCCTGCTTTCAAAATTCAATCTGAAATAAATAATAATTTTACAGAGCGTTACGATATTTTTGATTATAAAATTAATTCCACGACAGAAAATGAAAATCAATTAAGAGTTTATGAAGACTTGAAACCTCTTAAGACAACTGATTCTATCGTTCAAGAAACTAATATTACAAAAGTTATTACAACAGTTCCTCCGATAGCATCTACGCTAATGGAAGAAATAAATTCTAAATTAAAATCAATTAACTCAACTATTTTATTGAAAGAATACACAAACGATTTTGATTTAGTTTCAGAGAATTTTACGAAATTCGATACAACATTTTCGCCAATAATTTCTACAGATTATTCTGAAAAAGATATAGAAAGAATTGTTAATTCTAGTTTTTCAGCAGTTTCCCTACAAGAAACAGTTTTGAATTCTAATTTTTCATCTACTACTTCAAGATCTTTTGAAGAATACTCTCAAACATATTCAAAAATAGTTGCTGAACCGTCAAGCTCTGATTCAACGTTTGAAATTAATTCTGGTTTATTTTCAACGCAAAGCTTAAGAGAAAAGCAATTTATCGCTGAATTATCAAATTTCAAACCATTAATTAATACGAATTTGACAAAAAATACAAATACTTTTAGCTTTGAAGTAAGTCCTTTGAGTTCGACAACAGTAAAAATTTTAAACACTGAAAACATTGCTTTAATAACAAGCGCAACATCATTAAAACCAGTTACACATTCATTCTTAAAAGCATCTCACAATGTGATAAACAGAACAAATTCAACAGAATCATCAACAGAAAATCATTTAATACATGAAAATTTAGAACATCAAATCGATGCACATAATGAATCATTAGCTGAAGAATTGCATAACGAAACTAACTCTGAAATAGCCACTCATCAAACAATCGATTCAGCAACAGATTTGATTTATGCGGAAATTCATTCGACTCTCGATAGTTCATTCACTAAACATTATGAACACGAGACCACAACAAGACATGTCTCACAAAGAGCTACTAAAAAACCTTATTTAGTTTGGAATAGAAACTGGTTCGGAGCTGTTATTCATAACAATAATCCGTTGAATCCAGTTATGATTCGTTTACATGGAACTAATGTATGTCTCGTCATTATTTTCATTATTAAGCAAAATTTCAGATATATTTAGCTCTTCTATAAAATATAATTTTTTGTAAGTATTACCAATTTATTAATTACAATTTGTAATCAAATTTTTGATTCAATATAGTTAATGAGTATTTCTAAATTAATTAAAGAGATTTGCTCTTCATTCACAGCTTTATCATTGAAAATGCAAAATAACTTATCAAAAATCTTTTATGTTTTAAGGTTTCCTATTATAGCACTTATGGATCAGGAATAGGACGTGTTTCTGAAACATTAAGACATAATGAGACTTATTTGCGATTTCCGCCTAACATTCGAGTATCATTCACATCAACCAACGGTAGCGTCTATTTTATTCGTAAGGATAAGTATTGTGTAAGAAAGAATTGGCTGTTCAACGGAACTATTGTGAGGAAATTATTAGAAGATAAACTTCAGTTTATAATTCTTTAGAATTTTTACCGATAGTGTTCTAAATGGCGGCCATTGAAAAAGTTATTAGGGTGTGATAGATTCAAATACGGACCTCTAGAATCGCAATTATGCAAAAACCCGGTCATTGATTCCGCAACTTTAGCACCTAATGGTTTAGTCTATTTGTTTGCTGGTCAACGGTATTGGCAGTTAAAGCTCTTGTCCCTAAATAGAGGTGCCATTTATGGCGGAAAGTTGTCAGCGAATCTCTGGAAGAATTTTCAGTCTGATTCTAGAATGTCTGTCGTCTATATTCTTGAAGGAAAACGAAAAGGTATTTATTAAAAGATTAGAAAACTGAAATATTGTCATTTTTCTATATATTTTATATTCTCTTATTAACAAGTTTTTTCTCGAAGAATTATCACTATTTTCTTATAAGTTTTTCAACTAAATATTTTTTAGGCTATTTGTATCAATGGGTTGGTATGAAATGGTGGAGTTGGGATAGAAGGCAAAAATTATGGATCAACGGAAAGCATTGGAATGATAAAAATTTTGGTAGAAAAGGATATCAAGTGCCGAAATTTTTGCTAAAATTTGTTACGAAAGACTTTAATAAAACAAATTACAGATAAAGAAATTTTAACGGAAGCAAAAATTCATTTGTGAATTATCAAAGTTTTTACACGATTTTCAGATTCTTTGTTAAAATCGATATTAATATTTCTTATTATGTGCTAATATATAGTGTAATACATTGATTGAAGTTTTATGAAAAAATGATTTTATTCCTGTTTGATTTTTTTGTGCATAAATATATTTTTAGCCATAAAGGGTATACAAAATAATTTAGGTTAACTAAATAGCATTGAAGTTGACATGACTTATAATAACAATCAAAAGCATATTTTTCTCTAGTTCTCGACATTTGATTTAATTAAAGTAACAAAAACTGATGGTACGAAATAATAGATGAATGATTTTGAATAGGTGTTAAGTGCACGATAGCCTTGAAGTCGAAGTTAATTGAATAAAATTTTGACTGAAAGTATGTGAATCTATCGATTACTGGTTACAACATTCAAGTGAGCTATAGCTTAATGTTTAAAATTCTATGTCAAATAAACATTCAGTTTTATAATGAAAAACTGAAGAAATTGTAAATAAAAACTTTTCCTTCTTTAAGACCAATTTTTTCAATGCCAAACACATTCAGTGATTTACTTACCTTTCAGTTGAATTATAACTTTAAATTTTTAAACTTGAAAAATATCACCGCAAATGACTATTAAGATTGGCAGCACATCAAACATGCTTTTCAAGAATTCATATCTCAAAAAATAAAGCTAAAAAATAGAATAAAAAGAAAACAATTTTTACTTTATCGACAGCTCAAATAAGTAGGAGTTAAATAAATAAAAGACTTTCCTATAAGTAATTCTTAAGCGCTGATGAGTGGGAAATCCTTCGTAAAATTCATATTATTACTGATTAGTCACAAAAGACTTGCTTATTAAATATGTTTTTTAAAAGCTATTATAATTGTAAACACAATCCCGGACTTTGAAATCATTATCACTGAATTTCACAAGTTTAACGTCATTAAGTTTTTTATTCTTAGAAATTCTATTCATAGTTTGCCAAAAAAACCTTTTTTGTTCAACTTTTTATTTATTTATCATATTATTAGAATTGAAGAGCTTTTGAAAACTTAAAATATGACATCTCAATACTATTCGAGTAAATAAAGAATAGCTACTGTTTTCTATTAAGTTTCTAGTATTTTATTCTGAAATAGTTTTAAGTTTGAGTTTTGTCTGATTTTCTGGTCTATATTTGTGTTATAAAAACTGACACAAAATAAGAAGAAAATCTATGTTTCTAACGCTAAATAAATTTTTCTGCAATAAAAGTTGATAAATATTTACTTTTCAATTGAAATCTTGTTAGAAACTCATAAAATTTCGATCAACAGTTAAAAATGTGAATTAAACTTCTTATGTCAATGTTATTTCACAACTCGATAACAATTGTACTCAATAATTATAATCATTTTAATTCGAAAACAAAACTGGTTTATATGTTTCTAATGTGTTTAGTTGAGAAAGTTATGAATGAATTCTCAAATTTCCTATTCATTTGTCTCGAGAAAAGAAAATTAAAAAAATTTTGTGACTTCAGTGGAAATTTCATTGCATCGAAAACCATAAATTATTTGTGAAATGTTTGAAAAAAGTATAATCTAATCGAATAAAGGGTGAAGTGAAGAAAACTAACCACAAATAAGTGAATGAAATCATTCTATGTTTTTTATCAGATTATTGTAAGAAATATTTTTTGAAATCTCAACCATTTTTATGGTGAAAAATGAAATTCTGTTAAAAGATTAATAAAGAAGGAAAAATAGTTGTATTGTGGAAGTAATCGAAATAAGTTATAAGAAATTTATATTTTTTGAAAAAATACACAACAAAATGAGTGCTATTTCAATAACTGATGTTTCGTTTGGATATAAAGCCCAATCAGTTCTGAGCCATATTTACGCTCGAATACCAGAAAGAAAAATTTATGGTTTATTAGGCCCGAGCGGTGCGGGCAAAACAACGTTATTAAGGCTAATATTAGGCCGAATTAAACCCCAAAACGGATCTATCAGTGTATTAGGCGATGAGCCCGAAGTTAATAATCGTTTGATTGGATATATGCCTCAAGACACTGCTCTTTGCCTCACATTTACTATTCAACAAACTCTTATATATTTCGCTAATATTTATCGCATGTCATCGGAAAAGTTTAATGAAAGGCAAGTATTTCGTGAGTTTTGAAGTTTTAAATTATATCCAATTTTCTTATTTGAACAGAAAAAGATTGTTGGGATCTATACTTCAATTACCAGATGATAATGAAGTGATATCAGAATTATCTGGTGGTCAACAAAAGCGCGTATCGCTAGCGCTCGCTTTTCTCAATGCACCTAAACTTGTAATACTAGACGAGCCAACCGTAGGAACTGATCCAATACTAGGCCATAGTATTTGGAATTATCTGCACTCTTGTTGTGCCGATGGTGTCAGTATTGTGATTGTGACTCATTATATAGAAGAGGCGTCTTTGGCACATATGGTCGGAATCATGAGGAATGGCAAACTTATGGAAGAAGGGCCTCCTAATCAACTGCTTATTAAATACGGAGAAACAACTTTGGAAAATGTTTTTCTAAGACTTTGCAGGAATGAGCCTTCAGTTGTTGTTCAGGACAGCAATAATAACATTCTTATTCAAATCAATAGCTCTAAAAATAATGAATTGAATAATAATCAACAAATTGTTAATAAAAAGAATATTATTGAAGATCGGAATACGAGTTGGTTTTTGAATTTATGGATTTTAATGATTTTGGTTCGAAAGAATTTCAGCAAATTTTTACAATTTAATGTTACTTTCTTGGTATTTTTGATACCAGCCTTTCAGACTCTTATTCTTTGCGTCCTTTATGACAGAAATTCAATACCTGTAAGTTATGAAGATTTTCATTTTAATAAAATAGAAATTAAAAACTGAGTTAAAAGTTATTAAGTTTGAAAATACTTTTCGTAAAATATGTAATTTTAGATTTATTTTACGAATTTTATAATCGACTTAAAATTGATTCTTAAAATAATTGTGAGATAACTTTATATTAAATCTCAAATACTTTCAACAAATATTTTAAGCGAGAGATAAAAAAATGATGTCTGTTTCATATTAGATAAAAGCCGCTGTTTTTAACGAAGAAGAAGATCCTTATTATAGCACTCGTTTACTCAATTCAATAAAACAAGTGGACGCCTATTATGTCCAACCCGTAAATTATTCGTCATTAAAAGCAGCGTTAGAAGCAGTAAATAAAGGACACGTGACAGGAGCTCTTTGGTTCGGAAAGGGCTACTCGAGTGCTTTGGATGAGAGGATAACAGCCGGAGAAGATATAGACAACGAAACTCTGGTTGAAAGTAATCTTCACATATGGATGGATAACACGAACTTTCTTTACGCTAACGGTTTGGTTGACTCTATGAGACAAACACTTTATTACTTAATGGGAGATATTTATACCGAAAAAAATTTGAGTCGAATCGAAGCGCCGCTAAAAGTTGTCGAAACTGTTTATGCGGAAAATTCAAAAATATCAGACTTTTTACTTCCCGGTTATTTGATTTCATTTATGTATTTATCGCAAGTTTCGCTATCGTCTCAATTATTGATTCAGGAAAGAAAAGATGGTTTGTTTGAGAGATCATTAGTGGCAGGAGTTGGACATCAATTAGTATTTATTTCACATTTCATTACTAATTGTTTGATGTCTTTCATTCAAATAATCCTAATGCTTATCATTGCGTTTATTGTCTTTCAAATCACAAATTATGGCTCATATGGATTGATTTTATTTCTAGTTATGGTTCAAGCGGCCAATGCTATCGCGATAGGTATTCAAAACTAACTTTACAAACTTTTTTCAAAATAAAACTAATTCTAATCAAAATAAGTTCTAAAAGTTTTATACTTTTTAGAAATGATTCGAAAACTTAGATTTAATCAAACCGTTAAATCAAACTTTTATCAGGGATTTTCTCAAAAAATTTTATCCATCATTTCTAATGAAAAACTTGTCTAAATTCTTGAAAACTTTCATACAATTAAATTAGTTCTCATATGAAAGCTTTCGATACTTATTGATTGATCAAAAACTAATACATTAGTTCGCTTTCAATCGAAAAAGTTTGAATTAATTCATATTTCCATTACAGGTCTATTAATTTCTGCGATGGTTAGCGAAGGATTTGTTGCAATTTTGGTCTCAATATTCATAACGTTTTCTCAGTTGTTCACAAGCGGTGCTATTTTTCCCTTTGAATTGGTTGAACCGAGTTTACGTAAAATATTATATTACAGTCCGATAGCAATGCCAACCGAATCATTGCGTAATGTTATGCTTCGCGGTTGGGATTTAACATACTTTTATGTGTTTCATGGATTCGCTCTTAATATTGGTTCGGGTTTGATCTTTCTCATTATTGCGATGTTTATATTTAAAAGAAACTCTTAGTCTTAAATAATTTTTCAATTAATTATCATTAAAGAAAATCCTGAATAAAAATAATCTAAGTTGAGCAAAATCTTAATGAGCTCTGAATAGATGTTGTTTTTACCATTTTTTAGAGTTTAAGCACAGAATAAAATTTATATAAAAATTCTCTTTAAAAGTTTTGTTTTGTCTTTTTTTCTATTGAACGAAAGAAATTCTAATCGAAAATTAGACCAAAATTAAAGTTCATATACTTTTCATATAATAACTGAATGATTGAAATGATAAATAATTGTCATAACTTTTGATTTTACATAACACTAAAGTCAGAAAATATTTATTGAATTCTTGAATGAATGAATTTATTCACTAAAAAATTTGAACTATTTTGACCTTAGACTTGATGACCCGTTTAAGTGATTTGCGCACGTCTTTCATCATAGAATCGATTCAATTGGAGAACGTCAATAATTTGCTGCGATTATATCGCACACTAAATTTTGTGCTTCTGCCAAGCTTATGAATATTGCTTCAACTTTAAACTTTCCTTTGCTTTTCTTGAATCCACTCAAAATTTTTTTGATATTATCCCTAAGAGTTTGTCAAACCCTTCATTGTTCGTTTAATACTATCCAATTCTCTCAGTTTTTGCCACATTTGAGCTCTTTCGAAGTTCTTTGCGGACGTCGCGACCGCGATCTCATTGGACACATTTTCCGGTGAGAGAAATGGTGTCTCAATATTGTTGACATATTCTTACACTAATTCCCTAACAGTTGGAATATTAGGTCTTCTGGTGGCAGTCGATTGATTGAGTTGAACGACAGACAAGTCTTCAGTTGGAATATAAACCTTTCTCATAGCAATTGACAGAAGAGATTCAGAGGCTTCTCTCCTTTCATCTCTAGAACCTTGTGATTCAATTTTCTAGTTTTCGAGTCTTGGAATATAAGGTATTCTGGTATCAGTTGACAGAAGGGATTCAAGTATAGACTTTTTTCTTTGTCTTTTTTCAGATGTTTCTATCCTTTCATCTTTAGACTCTTGTAATTGAATTTGCAAATTTTAGAGTCTATTATTAATTGTGTTCAATTTGATAAATCTCGAGCAACATTTGAATGTAATGATATTCTCTTTTATAATTAGTCAATGAATTTAATTGAATTCTATTCAATCGGTCCGTTTGACTCTCAAGATTAAACTCGTGAGTTGTATCTTCTTCTATGTGCAAAACAAGAATTTCATCTTCAGAAATTGAGATTCTCCCTTCAGGTATTCTTTACTGTTTGTCTAATTCTGTATCGCTACTGTTGCGGCTGAATCGGAGACATTTGTAGCTCTGCTTCCGATCTGTAATCTTCAGATTTTTTTCGGAGTCTTCGAATGAACTCAAATCGATATTGATCTCTTCTACTTGTTGTAGTCCTTTCGCATAATGGACTTCACTTTCTCTCTCCTCTGTTCGCAATTGATTCGTAATCGACTGAATCGATAAGACTTATTACCGTATTTTTGCTCGTATAGTCCGCGGACTATCTAGACAAAAAAGTTGAAAATTTTGAGAAAAACGCTGTGCGGATTATACATGAAGTGCGGACAATACATAGAAATCAAAAAGTTCTAGTTTTTCTCACTTGTATAGAATTTGCACTTTTTAGCATTACGAATATATCCAAATTTTTACGATTTTCATCAAAATTCATATAATTTTATAACTTGTTATCACAATTTTATTGAATTTAAATACGAGAGTATCAATCCAAAGACTAGAGACCTATTAATTGAAAACCAAGGATCGACAGCTGGCAGCCCGGATCAACGATTTTTCTGGCCAGTCAAAATTTTGAGAGAATAAATTTTGAAGTATTTTTGCTCTTAAATAGTGTGAAATCTCTATTTTTATCAGATATTTTAAGTGAAAATATTAAACCTGAATCATTCTTATAATAAAATCAAATCCTAAT
>JAQIWZ010001274.1:0-12560 GCA_034697245.1 Malaconothrus monodactylus
TTTTGAAAATGACTTTTTGAAACTTTCATTCTAGAATTCACTACATTAAGTAATTCAGATTAAATTTATATTCTTGCAATAATAGTGCGCGAAAATTGTTTAGTCCAACACTTTTGTTTTGAAGTGCAATTACGAATAGAATGGATTACATTATGATTTATGATCACAAAATCCTATGACTTGAAATTATGAGTTCATACATAGGAATTATGTTCAATAGAGGCCATAATATGTAACGCAAGCAATTCATTATCATTAAACGTGACTAAAGAGATATCTAAAATTTGCTATAAAGTTAAACTTCAAATTCATGCAATTTCTATTTGATGCTCAAAATAGCTCAATAATGGTTTTTACTATTATTTTGAAATAAAAATATTTTCAAGATTTGGAACTAAACCCTCATTTTCCAAATTGAAAAGAGTAAAACTTTCAATATTTATTCAGCAATATTTAAAATATAACATTTCATTCTCAATAGGAATCTCTATTTTAATGTCATTCATTTGGAAGGAAGGCTTAATTTTAGAATAATATGGGCTTTTGGCTACGTAATTAGAGGAATGAGTTTTTGATTGCATGAAAAAACCATAATAGCACTACTTTTGTTTACTCAACATTATAATTATACGGAAAAATAATTGGAAGTCTCGCTCAATGTAATTCTTTAAAACTATGAGTTATTTTATAATATTAGAGGAAGAAATATATTGAATTCTTTAAGTTTTCTTCTTAAAAGATTACTTTTCAACGGTTACGCAACAAAAGAGAATTCAAAATATCCTAATCGTTATTAGAAGTTTATTTTAAAACATTTACAAAACTTTGAAAGCTGAAACTTTTTATTCAAAATATTTTCACTTATTTAAAATTTTTAAATAAATTTGCAAATATTGATTTGCAGAACAATGTTTAATCATGTTATTCAATACCATTAGCATAAAATGGGAACAAATCCAAAAATGCTCTGAAAGTTTATAATGCATTCAAACAAAAAATGTATTATACATTGATTCATAATCCCATTAATAGCACCCGTATTGTCAAAATTAATGGTAATTTAAGCAATGATCTTATTGTATAGCTTGTAAAGTAAGAAAGTAGCTTTTAAGGGGATCTCATCAGTCTTCAAAACTAAGTGTAAAAAATTACTAAATAATATATTTTCATCATGTTACGTGATTTATAGTATGTCATTTCAATACCAATACATTTTTCAATGAAAAACTAAACAATCAATGAATAAGATTTATTGAAACTTTCAATGATTTATAGTTTAATTTAAACTTTTAATTCATATTATAACTCAATGAAACTGAAAAATTTTTAGTTAAAAGCTTACCTTTAATGTTGTAAATAATAGTACCATAAAAAGCAATTAATTGAAACCCTGGCGACAATGTTTTCACTCAAACAGGCTTTGATATAGTTTTTTAATAGCACACGATTGAGATAAAAGCCGTCCTTTCGCTGTTTAGATGACAGTGAAATCTTATTGCATGGCTTTGATTCGCGTTAAGAAAATTCTGACAGACTTTTCAATTACGACTCTTTCCTTTAAGTCACGCAAATATAAGTGAAAGATTAAAGTGAAGAACAAGGTATAGAATAAAATAGAAAAACAAAAATAGTCTCTCTAAAAGATAGCATTGATGGCAGAGCTTGGCTTCGGCTATAAGAGTAATAGAGAGTGTGCTAACAATATAAGAGCAGAACTTATATATAGGCACGTCATAAAAGTAACCTTCAATCGATCGGTTGGTGTTTCTCTGTTGGCTTTAATGCCTCCTATTTTTATTACTAACATCACCAGTGCCTGAGTTTAAGAGAAGATGCCGTTATTTTATTGATTTTTCACTTTTATTTGTATTTCGTTTATTATCAAATCATTAATTTATTATTTCATTGCACTAAACAGTGGTCTAAAAACTCATTTAGCTCTACATTTAATATCTTTCAATAATTAATTTTTTATTAATCTATAATTTAAATCAGTATTTAATTTGAAATCATTCGATCAGTAAATCGATAAAATAAATGAGGAACACAAAACCAGTCAAATAGCATATGTTCGTCTAAAATATACAATTTATGGATTGATTTATTTTATGCTTTCAACCTATAATGTCTTTACTTTTTCTTCTTATTTAATAGAATATTCTTAGAATTTATTCCATTGAAATATATTCATAGAAAAATTGAGTAAAATAGATAAATAAAGTTAGTATTCAGAGCTATGATTACATTTGAATATGTTTTGAGTCTTAACTTCGAGTCAAAAATTTTCTAACCTTTTAAATATAAAATTTACTTTAAAATAAGATATCAATTAATGCATAGTTTAAATATAGAATTTTTAATCAAAAAAGAAACAAAACTTTTAAAGACAAATCAATTAATTAAACAAAATTACGAGAAAACTGAATGATATTATTTTTCATTATTTTATATTTAAAGTTAAATAGAAACGAATCAATTTAATGGCAGAACGAATCGCACAAATCGATCGATTTCTCGATCAGAATCGATATTTAATTCGAGTAATTTAGACGCGATCTCAATATATTTTTTGAATTTATGATCCAATCCTTTGAAATAGAATCGATCGATGGGTTGATTCTCTGACATTAATTGATATATTTCTAAACCTCTTTCAATGATAGGCAATGGAATGCCAGCCAAGAAAGCGATATGACTCGCAATACTTTGATCGCCAAAACCGTTCTTCAATTTATACAAATGAATTAATTGTGTTTCACTTCTCATGAATTCAAATGTTTGACAATCGTATAAATCATTTCTCCCAATAAATGAATGCAATGAATGAAAATGAGTCGAAATAATGAGATGCGGAGTATTGTTAAGTAAAAAATGTCTGAGCGATGCGGCCATTAATGCGATTCCATCAACAGGTTGTGTTCCTTTACCGAACTCGTCGACCACTACTAATGAACGTTTAGTTGCATTTTTGGTCGCGTTCGCCATTTGGTTCAAGTCGAGCATAAAAGTTGACAAACGCGTTGATATGGATTCTGGAGTATGTATTCGAGTAAACATTCTGTCAATTATAGTGATGTCAGCTCTAAGCGCAGGAACAAAGCTTCCGATATGTGCGAGATATACAATGAGTGAGACTTGTTTCAAATAAACACTTTTGCCGCAAGCGTTGGGACCCGTCAGGATTTTCACTTTCTTATAGTGACCGCCGCTATGCGTGTCGTTCGGCACAAATGATGGAGACACCAATTCTAACAAAGGATGTCTTCCATCTATTATTTCAATTACACCATTACTCGTTAGGTTAGGTCTCGAATAATTATAATTAAGAGCTGTTCGAGACATAGCTATCAAACAGTCCAGTTTTGCGCAACATTTCATTATAGAGTCGAACAAATATTTGTTATTAATCACAAAATCTTGCAATCGATTCGAAATCTGAATGTGTCGGTCGTATATCTCTGACTGAATGTCACCAAAATTTTCGTCTAATTGTTTCATTCGATCAGTTTTATAATAGGCTCGATCTCCAGCACTGAACACAAAATCTAAACCGTATTCGAGATAAGTCTCGGCTGTTTGTTGTTCAATAAGTGGAGCACTTGTCAGAAAACCGATTTGTGGAATATAAACACAATTGCATTCACGAAATATGTCAATAAAACTCATGAGTTCTTGTTCCGCGATCTCGTTCAACAGTTCTGGCAATTGATTGAATACTTGTTTCGCTTCATCTAATTCTTGATCGACACCAGAGTTTACTTGAAATTTTTGTGTTTTAAAAGACTCTTCAAAGTCGACCACTTTATTCAAAAGATCGACCAATTCGTCCAAATCAGTGGTAAATAACTTCTTAATCTTATTAAACACTCTTAACGACACATTTTGTTTTTTTATTATATCGCGTATTAACAAAGCATTGATTAACGTCTTGTACAAAGTCTTCAAATCATTGACAGTAAAAGTCGAAGTCTTTAATCTTTTGATTAATGAACTCAAATTTTTAATATGTTTCAAGTGTTCGCTCAGATTATCTCTTAAAATGAAATTATTTGATTGACTAAAGAATTCGATGACATCTAATCGATCGGTAATGACATCGATGTCTTGTGTCGGCCGTAGAAATAGTTTACGCAAATAATAAGAGCCTAATTTTGAAACACAGACATTGAAAATACCGTAAAGACTGAGGCCTTCTTTCATTTGTAAGCCCTGCTTATAGGCTGACGGATGCCATTCAGGTTTGAATATTTGCAATGATTCATAAGAGTTGCGATCGATTGAAACCAATTCTTGTAAATAAAAGTAAGAAATGTCTCTGATTTCAGTCATTGAACAGTTGTTTTCTGATTGAATTCCGATTCGATTTTTATCGAGAAATCTGAGTAAAGCTCCCAAAGAGCGGACTGTATTATAATGTGATAAATCAATTAATGATGAAATATAAATAAATTTTTGAGTTTCATCTCTTAAGTTATGAACAATTGACAGATCAAGTGATGAAATACGACTTTTCGAGTGTTCAAAATTGAATAAATTATGAGATATTAAATGCAATTTAAATTTTGAGTTGAAATGCCATAAAGTGTCCAAAATGTCATTCGAAGAATCGCTTTCTGTTGTTGTTGTCATTTCATAGTTTCCACCATTACTTGTTTGAGGCGTTTCTGAAGTTTGTCGAGATTCTGATTTTGTCCAAACATTTTCTCTTTCATTCATTGATCCGAATGTAGTCTCACTTGAATTTGTGTTAACATTAGTTTCATTCAAATCACTGCTATAAATGTCATCAAAACCATTGTCTGGTTGAACGACAAAACGGTTCAATAAATGGATAAGATTTGAGTCCGATTTGGAACTAATGATAACATTGTTTGGTTCCAATTGAATGAGTAAAGACTTAACTGAATCGAAACCATTATTTTCTTCCAAATCAGCCATAATTTTGATGGAATGACTAGCAGTGTCGTAAAGACTTGCACCTAATTTGCCATTACTTATTATTATTGCCAAATATGTGTCACTTCTTTGGTCAACACTTTCTCCGAGAGTTCCATCACTTGATTCGCAATCGTCTGAGTCCTCATTCAATAAATCAAAATTACAATTATTTCCATTTAATGAATACATAATTGAATTGAATTCTTATTCAGAAAACAAAACCATAACTAAAACTCATTTTGAGATCAATTAAACAATAATTGCGTTCAAATGTTTTATTAATTAATATATTATTTAATAAAACGCAATATTTTTATCGAATTATTTTTAATGAATTCAAACATAAATAAAAGACACGAAACTTAAAGTCGGCTCAAATATCAATTAACTGTTTTTAAGTTCTATTTATTTTAATTCAACATTAATTTGAATGAATTCTTATTAAATAAGATTTTAATCAAAACTTTCGATTAATTAAAACTTTTGAATAATATATAAATTAATGAAACTATTAATGAATTGATTTCATTATGTATTCGATTATCAAATGAATGAATAGTAGACTAAAAGAAGATTAGACTTAACTTATTGTCAATGTATTCATCAATTGAATAAACTTTTAGTTATTCAATGCATTCAAAAATACTTTAAATGCTATAGAAATGAATGATTGAGAGATTTTAAAGTATTGAAAATTAAATCATATTTTCGATAACTTTTTTGATAATCGATTAAATTTAAGAATAATTAGTTTTGAGTCTTATTGTAAATGATTGGCAACTGATTCACAAAACATTCAAAATTTGATTAACTATCGAAGGACTGAAGCATTTTTGAATAGTTTTATTGAATTAAACACTTGCGCAATAATTAATCATTTAACTAATGATAAGATTGAGATTTAATTTTGTTTTCGATTGACTCAATTTGGTCTTTAATCCAGATATGATTAATCAATTGAGACATAACTATTCTTTTATGAACATTAGGTTCTAATAAACTGGTCAAAAGATTGTCCAATTCTTTAGATGGTTTAGAGAGGATTTGTCTGTGATATACAATTTTTGCTCTCCATTGAGTTTCTAGCATTCTATCGGTTCCCTTGTCATCGTTGAAAGGATAGGCTCTATTAAGGATACAGTAGAGTATAACACCTAAGGCCCAAATATCAGCCATGAATGGGTCGTATTTCTGTTTTTGCTTTTTATTAATCAAAACTTCTGGTGCCATATATGGAACTGTTCCGCAAAAGTGAGTTGAAGTGATTTTACCCCCTTTTGATTCTCGAAATGAAACTCGAGATAAACCAAAGTCTGACACAATTACGTTCAAGTCTGTCCGTATTAATATATTACCCATTTTAAGATCTCTGTGTGCAATACCTTTTTGGTGCATATGATTCACGGCCGACACTATTTGAGCGAACAATTTCTTTGCATTTGTTTCATCGAATGGTCTTGATTCGCGCATCACTTTCGAAAGGCTATCTTCTTCTGCGAACTGCATAAATATGTAAACAAATTGAGAGTCAACCGTTTTTATAATGAAATGTTCGTATAGTTTGATAATATGTGGATGATTTGTCTTCTCCAAAATGAATAACTCATTTTTGGCGTCAGTTTTTATTCTTTTAAAATCAAAACCATTAGATAATTCAATGATCTTACAGGCGATTGTCAGGTTATCTCTAATTCTTTTTGCTTTGTAAACCACAGCAAAAGCACCCTTTCCTATTTCATTGTAAATCTCATATCCGTGAGAATTGATCACTTCTTCAGCCGTTTTATAATCATTATTTGGCAATTCATAAATTTGAGTCAAATCATTTGTCGGCAGTTTTGATGGACTCGAAGCCTTTATTAAAGCTGGTTTTTGTTTTGGTTTCATTGGTACAGGTGTTCGTATTGAAGATTCTTTCTTCTTCTTACCACAACAACTACCCATTCTTTTATTTTAATAGTTCTCTTTTTATTTGTTATAGTCAAAAGTGAATTGATGTCAAACTGAATTTAAATTTATTATTTGAATGCTATGGCTTTAATTGTTAAATGATTTTTTTTTCTTAAAAACTTTAACTTTTAAGTTTAGGCAAGAAATAAATATTGTTATCTCGTGCCATTTGAGCTAAACATTATCATAAACTATTGGTGATAACAATGTGTTAAAACGATTTTTTTCTTTGAATAGTAGAAGAAATTGAACACTAGAGACACGAGTTTTCGTTTGCTTTCCATTTTAGAATGAGATTTTACATTATTTATTCTACAAAATACTCTTTATCTTTAAGCTAAATCAACTCAGTTATGATTCTTCACTTCTAGAAATACTGTAATGATTTTCAATATATCAGATTTATATTTGATCAGGACATCAGTAAAATTATAGCGCATTAGGGGATCTTTGGATCGTTGCTTAGCAAAAGTTTAGTTAAACTTGAACTCCAAAAATCTCAAAATAATGTCTTTGATTTTTTCGATCCAAACAAATGAAAGAAAATTTCTTGTCTTCGCTCAACATTGAAAATCTACAATTACTTTGGAAGAAACAAATAGTTGTCCAAAAGCAATAAAATAGAAATCTTGAGTTAATATCAACTACAAATTGAGTTAGAGCTCAAGGTTATAAAGTTTTTATTGAATAGTACCAGTACTAGAGTTTAGTGTCTGCGCAACGTCTCATCCAATACAAGACAAACCTTAAGAAGAGATCAATATGTTTGTTGAAATGAATTATATCGAAATCAAATTATTAATGAACTTTATCATAATTTATTCAAAAATATACAGTCGATGTCATTATGCAAAATACTTAAGGATTTAAATATAATTAATAATTAATTATAAATATATGGTTTATTATATATTTAACAAAGTTTAAACGAATTTATCAAAAGAGAGATCACAGATTTCAGTATAATATTGATTAAATTAAAGCAATAATCAGATTAATGATCGAATGAAATCGTATTTACGACAAGAATTACTTGAGTCCTGTTCGATGTAAAATAATAACGCGAAGAGATATATCGTAATGAGGTGGAAGCTAACAATAAGAGACAAGAATAGTATCAGTTTTCATTCTCATTAAATATTATGAGTGCAATAAAAGAGTCGAATGCAGTAAATATTGGTATAGTTTACCCAAAGAGTACCGCAAACATGACTTCGTAAACAACCAACTATTAGTATAACGAACACACTTACTATCAAATCAATTATCGTTAGCAAGAAGTTAAAGACGAGTGTCAGCACACGTATAAACCATACATGCTCTCAATTATCTAATCCAGAATTTGCCATTTCTGACTGTTGGTCACCCTATTTATACAGAATAACAGCGACAGCAAAATAGCAATAGTTATAATCTTAATAAAGTTAATAAAGTTCATGAGCATTCGTGCAAAAGCCCACTAATAATTGTTATGTCATTTTATTACAAATAAAAATACAAATGAAGAATAAAAGCATTCACACAAATAAAAAATAATTTGGTATACCTTTGCTCCTACTCTTGAAAGATAACGATTTCTTATTTGGAAATCTGAATCCTGAGAGAGTAAGTCTTGCGGAGAAACGGGTTCTGCTGACGAACCATAAACTAATTGTTTTTCTCTTTCTAAGGCTTCGGCAACACTTCATTACAAAAGATTAAACAAATATAGAAATCAAAACTATCACTTTTGAACAGTTTTAATTCTAATATCAATTCTTACGCTATTTTTTCTGCTCTTTCTCTTCTTTGTTTAACTGACATATTGAGAAATCCACCATTTCTTGAATCGCTTACGAATAAGACAATAATGGAAATGACACACACTATAATTGAGACAAACACTCATCAAATCAATTAAAATGAGTAAAGTTTTAAAGTATAGCGAACGTACAGCACATCCAGGCCAAAAAGAATACTTCTAATACAATATAGCCTTTCAGATCGACTATAGCCCCCGCGGCCAATACAATACAGCCTAATCCCAGATTTTGCACAGATTGCATAATTCCATATGCAGTTC
This sequence comes from Malaconothrus monodactylus, assembly GCA_034697245.1. NCBI lineage: Eukaryota > Metazoa > Arthropoda > Arachnida > Sarcoptiformes > Malaconothridae > Malaconothrus > Malaconothrus monodactylus. The sequence continues at coordinate 8,951 of JAQIWZ010001274.1, forward strand.
CCAATTGATGTTCGGGTATAACCAGAGCAACCATTGGCCATAAAGCACAGGCCAATACTGAATATCCGACTCCCATTAACACCATTGCAAACCAGGGATTAATAAAAGAAAAGGCTAGCATTGCATGACTGGCCAGAGTTATGATTGTCGCCGTAAAAACCCACAATATGTTACGACCAGTGAAGTCAACCATAATTCCTATGAATGGCGAAAGAACGGCTGATATCACATAAATAATACTGTCGACAGCATTTGCCTCATAGTGAGATATTTGATACTTTCGCTGGAAAAAAGTTCTGCAAAACCAATACAAATAAATTATAATCATTGAAACATTAAAACAATTTATTTATTTAATAATACAAACCCTCCTAAAGCTGTAAATGGAAATATAGTGACATAATATGTGACACAAATAATAGATATCATCCAAAATGAAAGACTGAAATCTTTGGCGTCAGTGATTCGGACCACTTCTCCCGTCTGACCGGCAGATCTGTTGAGTATCCGTTCAGCTCTTTTATCATAAAAGGCCAAAATAAGAGAACATAATAGTGAGAATACACAAGTGCTCGCAGCTATAAGTAATGCGATTCCTAAGCAAGTGTGGCCCTCAAAGTGATTATTGACGGCATTGTATATGGGGAGCATTACATTGAAGTTGACAGTACTGCCAACTCGAGCAAAACTAAGTTGTAATCCGAAAACCATATTTAATTCTTTGTTTTTGAACCAACTGACCGCATATGTGTTTTGTGCCACAGCTAACGATTCGCCTCCAATTCCAAAACTGTTCAATTTATTAAAAGTTAAATTCAATTAGTTTTTATATAATTAAAGTTGTTTAAGACTCACATAAATCTTCCGAAATTCATAACCCAAAAGTGATCGATGAGTGCACCAAAAGCAAAAACTAGTTGTCCGACTAATATAAAAACGCTGAAAATAATAGCTCCCAAACGAATCCCAAATACCCTATCGATAAGGAATCCGCCAAAAAAACATAGGATCACATTAGGCCACGAATACCAGGCATAAAGAGCTGAGAATTGAGCAGTATCTATACTCATGTCCCTTGTGATCTCGTCCTGAAGAGCTCCCGGACCGTCATAACAAAAATAACTGCCTATAAAATTAAGTCAATTCTAAATTACAATTCATTGCCATTTCAATAGATTTTAAAATCAATTTTTTTTAACTCTAAATATATTAAATTCAGAAAGAATTTAAACGAAATAGTATTCAAAGAATTTCAATTCCTTAATGAATAACATTATTTAGAATGAAATCGTTTCAAGATTTGAAATATAATAAAATTTTATGACTAAAAACTTGAGCCCCTTTTTGGATGAAAAAACTTTTGAGAATTTTATTTCTGATAAGTTATCGTTCATTACTTGATATAAAACACATATAAAGGTATTTCATTCAAATTGAAAAGCTATTGATGTGATTTCAAAGAGATTTCAAAGTTTTGCATAAATCTAAATAAATATTTAAAATTAATTTCGATATAAAAATCAAATGAAATCATAATTATAAAACTTATTTGAGAAAAGAGTCAGACTTTGACTTTAGAAGACTTACCGAATCCTAAAAAGCACATAAAGACGAGAACATAATATCGATGCAAAGCATACGAAGGATGACAGAGTGGTGAAGACATACATCCTTCCGATTCTACGTTTAATTGATTGGTGTCTGAATTAACAGAATTAACAGAATTTTCTCTCAATAGAGGCGTATATTCGTCTTCACTCCTATTCGTGTTATCCATTCTTCACGTATTGATCACAACTTCAAAATCAATACTAATTTTATGGCAAAACTACAAAAAAATTTTTTATCAAAAATAAAAAACTTATTGATTAGATATACGATTATAACGATTGTATATAAATAGTAATCAATGATTGGCTATTCATTAGTCTCATTATAAACTCACCGCTTATTTGACAACTATTTCAATACTTATTTAAACTTTTTATTTATTAGTTTTTCTAAAAATAATACAAAAATAGATTGAAATTTAAGCTAAAAATCAACCGTTTTGTGACATATTTATCATTTAAAAGGTTTAAATTCTAAAGTTTATACGAAATATGAACTTAACATTGAATGCAATCATATGATTGTCAGTCAATATCAATAATAAATTAAAAGTCTGTCTAACCTTTTAGTGCTTAAACCAAAGATCAATATTCATAATAAACATTTGATTCATTGATTCATAAATAACATTCAGTCATAACTTTAATAGAAATTTAAGTTTCAATTGATTTTCAAAAATAAAATTCAAAAATAGAAATTATTCGTGAATTGATTAACTTTTTTGTTCAACTATTTTATAAAGAATTAAATTTGAATATATATTAGACTTGATTAATACGAAAATTACTATAAATTAGAAATATATTGTGATTAGAATTATCGGACGTAATGAAGTAGAGCTCCAAATCTGTTCTCATATTTCTCTGTAGGCGTTGTTCGCAAAACATATCAATAATATTGATATCGCTTTGTATTAAGAAATATCGAAAAGTACAGTATTTATCACTACTTAAAAGATAGTCTCTCAATATCAGTGCCATTATTACTATTAATATTAATATTAATTTAAAATAAATATTGTTTAAATTACTTTAAATGCTATTAATTTTTTGAACTAAAAATCGAAATAATGACAATTTTGACTAAAGCCTTGACTGAGAAAAAGTTGGATAATCTGAAGGAGCCGTTAGTCGATGACTGCCTTCACTCAAGTCCTCCTCAAGTAAGGCATCATTCAATAAGTCTTTTAATAAATGTTTATCTCATTTATTTATATATTTATTTATTTATGTATTTATTGATTATTTAATGTATGATTAGTTTAAAGATATCAATATTGATAGCGATTATCAATGAGTTGACAAAAACTTTTGATATGTATCTAATGATAATCTTTAATAAATACAAATTACGTTAAGTTTTAAGCTTTAATTTAATAGCTTTTTAGTGACTTGCGATAAATTGCTTTCAGATTAGTTTACAATAGGATTCAAATTGAAGAGAAAAAGCTCTCATTCATTGTTAACGCATTTAAATTGATTGATATTTAAATAGTTATCAATAGATTTCATTTATTAATAATTGCATAAAATATTGATAATAATCATAGTTAGGAAAATGTAAGACTTTTTATAAGTTTTGAGACATTTCCTGTACTTTTTCTTATTAATTAATTAAAACATAATGATATGATTCATATTCATACAGGATTTTCATACAGGGTATGTCTCATAACTAGAAATAAATCGCACATTTCCCTAACTATGATTATTATCAATATTTTATGAAACGAGACATTAATTTAATTATAATTGTATTAATGCTTCAATAGTTGAATTGTGAAAATATTTAATTCAATTAATGCGTAGCTTTGAGTCAGTCTTCAGTTTTATGAATCATTTCAAAGGAATAAGTATGGAATAGTGTTCGTAATCTCAACTCCGTTCCCATGGAGTCCACTGAAACTCCACTCCATGGAGTGGGAATGGAGTTAGAGTGGAGTTGAAGTTACAGTCTGTGGAGTTGGAGTGGGAATGGAGTTAGAAATTTTGAACTTTTC
>JAQIWZ010001275.1:0-12559 GCA_034697245.1 Malaconothrus monodactylus
AGAGAGAGAAAAAAAAATATGTCTGATTTGTTAGAATGACTGTTATGTTAGAGAGGTTAAAGTCCTGAACGAGTGGGTATTTATCCAAATAAATAAGTGTTAGGTATGACTTATAAGCAAGGCATAAAAATTAATGAGAGGTCCAATTTATGTAACAGTTATGTTCACATAAAGGCATTGTCCAATTGTATTATCTTATCGCCGAAATGCTAATAATAAAGTGCGAGAGTATTGCTTTTATTTGCACTAAAACTCAGGTTCGCATCCGTTATCCTTGTTTTTTGGAGGGCGAAACCATTTCAAGCTCAATGCTGTGTTTACTAAATGATAACTCCGACTCTCACATAATATATTACATCACAAAAGTTGACTACAGTCTGACTCTATTATTGCTAATCATAAATATCAATCAAGTCTCTGAATTGTGTTTAATTTTTATTTTTCCTAATGATTGAAAGGGAAGAAAAACTAATTTATTTTAGTTGAAAATAGTTGTGATGAATGAGTTTAGTATTGAGTTTGAATTAATAAGACTTGATGAAAATTTGACCGTATGTTTCATTTTCCACAGAATCGGTATTTTGTTGTTGATGTGAATACCACTTGTGAAAGTTATCAAAGAAATTGTAAGATAACTGAAGCAATTTTAGGGCTAATACATATAAATTTATATAAACTTAAGCGCTTTCATATACATATCAATATATAAGTCAAAATTGAATAACTAGAACACTAACCATAGGCTCAAATATTTACATTTGCATATCTTAGAAACAAATTGACTCAAGTTTTGAACATTAGTTATCACAAGGCCATGACTTCATATTTGGCAGATATTTGCAATTTTTGGATCATTTAACACACGACTAAAACTTCATTACGAATCCTCATTAAACTCATTAGAATTAAGCGAACGCTATGTTGTAATAAAAAAAATTATTTCAAGTCCTTAAAAAATTATTACATCCAACAAAAAGTATGTGTAAAGACAAATGTTTGACATGAGATTGCAATAAAAAAATAAAATAATAGTCATTTAGTTGGGAATAACATATCAACAGAAAAAAGTAATATAGAAATAGAAAATTAATCATAATCGCAAACATTGAACAGCCTTTGAAAGGAATTGATACCAAAATAAAAATAAATGAAATAAAGAATAGAAGAAAACGAAACTGAAATTTTAGTGGAAAAAAATGAATTGAAATCAACATCTTTTAGATGTAAAAAAAAAAGTTGACTAAGAAAATTATGAATGAATGCAAATGGCAGCTGCAAGTCCTGCATGTCTAATAATGGATTATATCAATACACAAAATGTACAATTGATCATCAGAATAGAATACGGAGACTCGAGATCGGAGGGTACTATTGAATTTAGGTTCGATGGCAATGACACACTGCCCTCCATCACATTCACAATTGTATTGATGGCTAGTTCATGATTGTGGCTTTTCGGCTACAATTAATCATCGACTATATTCTGCACTGTATTAAAAAAGAAATCTCAAGACAGGGCGCGGAATATTTCTTATTATATTAATGAACAGGCATTGATCGTATGAGACGTTTAAGAAGTAGTAAACTTACTGTTAATAAAGCGATGCAACACTTGGAGTGACATCAAGTCGTGAATTAGTGGATAGTAAACATACCACAGAAAAGAAATTTATTTATAATAATTGTTTAGTTTATTTCGAAAGTACTTTTATAACTATATTAAAGATATGTAACAATATTTAAGTAAAAATGTCATGATATCTGATATTGAGATTAAGAGTTTGTAGAAATTTGAAAGATTGGTAAATAAGATGTCTTCCTAATAGAAAGTGTGGTATAACTAGACAGAGACACTGTTCGACAACTCAACATTTTCAATATTGAGACCAAACCTTACCATTAGAAACACCACTCACTGGTGAACAGTTTGGATCAATAGTTTCGGTGTGGAGTGAGCGCATTGCAGACATAAAAAATGCCACGAGAAAAGTGAGTGTAGAAAATACATAAAAAATATATGTAAGTCATTAACAGTTATGTAGTTTTTTAAGTGGATAAATAAAAATTGAAAAATAATTCATTATTTTTATTTATAGAATACAGACTTTTCAATTGAAATCACTTGAAAGTATAGGTTTCGAATTGAATTCGTTTTAAAATTCAATGAATGAAATGCTCTATAAAATAAAACCATTTCTAATAGAGTTAACGAACAATCTATGTTTTCGATACTAAACCGATAGCAACGAATGCCTTCAAAAACTTCATGATTAAGTTATAATGATTTGATTATAAGAGAAGAAAAAACGAAGAATAACAGGAAAACCAATTCTCAAACTTTGTAACAATTTTTAATCATTAGAATCAATGGTTTAAGTATTTCTAACCCATTATTTAAAGAAAAAAATAGGATAAAGAAAAAAAATGAAACTTTTTTTTCATCATTATATAAGAGGAAAAAAGTGCAGCTGTTATAAGAAATTCAAAACTCTAGAGAAAAACGCAATTGTAAAATATTATAATGAATTATAAAAATAAAAAAAAATTCATAATATATCGCATATAATGTAACGGATTAGGAAAAAAAATAACAGAAATATAATATCATCATAGTTTTTAAATAATAAAAAAAAGTAGCGCAAGCAGAAAAAATAATGGAAAAAATCCATATTCAACCCTACCTTCTAATCGATAGCCGCACTTTTCTTTGCACGCACTTATTTCACAGTTTTCAACCCTTTTTGCGTCCTTGACTCACACAGAATATAAGTTTCATTTCCGCGAAGCAGTTTTAATCATAAGAAGATCAGCTTTTTTGCTCTCAAGAAGAATATATATATAAATGTAGTAAAAAATATATGAAGAAAGAAATGAAGAATGAATTATACGACTACAGATTGATGCATATGCTTAACATGTTGTTGCCATTCAAGAGTAGAGATGCAACTGCTTCTCATAGCACTAAAACTTTGACTAAAGAAAAGGTTGGCGATTGCTTGTGGCCAATGCATAAGGGCTCAAGAAAAAGGCAGGACTTTTGGCTAAAGTCAGTTATATAACTGACGAAACGGTCTGATAATAAAGTTTGGTTTGCACTTAAGTTATCTCCTATTTTTTTCGTCGGGTAAAACTTAAAAATAGCTGAACAACAAATATTTTTATATAACTTTGAAGTCAACTTTATTTTTGAGAAACTTAATTCTCTTATTTTTGTTATTAGTTTAGGTCAACATATTATAAATTCAAATTGTGCTCTATTATTAAATTAGAATAATTGATAGCTTCATATACACGAAAGTTATTCTCAATTTAAATTTTAAACTTTATTTTATTTTTCACTCAAATTTAGATCTAATGTATATCTAAATTGACTTTTTATTGATGAACATTAAAGCGAAAAAAAATGAAAACTATTAAAAAACTATTATAAATATTTAAAAAAAAGAAATAAATTATCAAAAATGCAAAATAAGTTAATATTTAATAATTAAGTCAATGGGCTATAGAAGTCAAGAATTATCGGTAAAAATTATTTTGAAATAAAATTTATATCAAAAGTGATTCGTATTATCAAAAAGGTTTATTAGCATTGAATGCATGATAAAGTCAAAAGAGATGAAAGGATGCATCAAATAATGGTCCAGTTAAGTGTTGGCCTCCGCCCAGTATGGCATTGAGTCGCCAATCGGTTAGTGAAACAGTTGTGATGCGGAGCTAAAGGGATGAATGGATAGAAGGAAGGGTTTGCCTGAAATATGGCAGCACTTCGTTTACTGCAAAGGTGTTACGAATGAAACGCGCATTCAGTCAAAGCTTTCACTAATCCTTCCTTTGACTTTTAGCTCATCACTAAAGAGTGCAATTATTTTTAAACCTCGAAAATTGAATTCAATCTTTTCTTTTAGGATAAAAAACGATGAAAGAGAAAGTATTTTTCTTCATTGAAAATAAATTTCTATTCATTTTTAGTTAAAGAAAATAAGTGTTTGAAATATTTGTGAAGATTTGAAGAATATCTCAAATTGTTTGCCAACACTTTCTTTTTCTGGTGTTTTGTTCATCTTTAGTTCCAACTAAACAAATAGCTGGAAAAATACAAGTTAATAAAGAATAGCACAACAACTAAATGCTATAAACACGTCAAAAAAGGCCAAATCGGTAAATATCAAACATACAACCAAATTAAAAGTAACATAAAAGTAAACAACAAAACGTAGAACACAGAAAAAGGTTGAATAGTTGTTTTTTGTATGAATTATAACAACTATCAAAGAAATGTTTTTTTGAGACTAAAATATTGCACAAAAATGTTGTATTAGTTCTTCTTTTTATTTTTTATTTTTGGACAGCGAAAAGAAAAATTGAATTCTTATAAAAGATGAATTTTGTTGACTCGAAAGAAAAATGTAAGGCATAGGGCGATGAATTGATTTGTTTGTTATCTAAAACTTCAAATTGCATTGGATGCCATTCTTGAGACGGATTATATGATTATTATTTTTCTAGCAGACCAGTCTATGACCTGACCTGCAATCAGGTAACTGTTGTGCAACTTTTTTTCGCATACATCAAATGGTGCATTGACCCTTCACATCACATTCGGTGCATCATTAGCGAACCAATGAAGAAATGTGCACTTGTAAACAGGTGAAGGAAGTTTAAGAAAAAAGGCACAAAAACACATTCATTACATAATCCCTGGTCTGCCGATTATTAATCAAAAACTAAATTTAAATTTATTCCACTTTTTTTTTGATTTTAAATTTTAAGTTTTTTGCAATTTTTCAACTCAAATATTTGTTCAAACTCGAAGTAATGTCTTGTTTTACTGAACAAACTTAAAGCATTTCTCAAATAGATTTTATTCTGTGCTACGATTTATATGGAATCGTAATTTTATCAGAATTTGAATGAGTTATAGTAAAGTTTTCGAGTCATTTGGTTTTAGAATCTAATATACAATATATTATTCTTCTAATTCAATAGTAAATCAAACTAGAGCTAAGAGTTTTACAATTAGATTGAAGTTAAAGCATCAAAGCTAGCATTCGATAATTAACGAGTTTATAACAAAACAGTCAAATAAAAATAAATAGTTTGTAATTTTGTGCTTTTAAACTAATTAAAATACGTTTAATAATAAAATTAATAAAACCTCTGTTAGTATAATAATAATAAAAAAATGTTAAAACAAAATAAATTAAAACTAAGATAGAAATTGAGGTCTATTTATCGATTGTGCTAAATGGGAAATAATCTATTTTTCACTGATTGAGTAATGCCTTGCAGGCCCAAAAATATGTTTGAACCCCTGTAACCGTTTTTTGCTATTTTTTACTTGTCTTCACTGTCTGCACAAACAAACAGTCTTATAGCAGTCTTAGAGCCTTCGCCCATTAGTTGATTGCAGGTATGTCTGCAAAAATGAAGGTAACAAACAGGTACTGCTATTTCATAGTCTATGTCATACGGGGTTCAAAAAGTTTTTTTAAAAGTTTTTAAGAAAAGTTGGACCACTAGTAAGTCTAGATATGCCCATAACTTAGCATATCATGAAAAAGATTCAAAATAAAAAATTGCATAAGAAATAGAAACAGATCTCATTAGTATACTTGTAGGTCTGGTCAATAACTTTGATTTTTATCGTGTCTTAAATTCTTTAAATTTTATTTACGCTAAAAAACTGTTATTTTCTTTCACTCATTTTCGATTCTTGTTTGAAATTAGAATAAATTGAATTATATTCAAAGGAGAAAGTATTCGTTCAATAATAGATAATGTACCAAATCATGAATAATTCAAAGCAAAATAAGTCACACAATATTGAGAGATAAAAGGGAGAAATATATACAATAGCAATTTGAGAGAAAAATAGTAATAATAATAATAATAATAGTAATAAAACATAAGAAAAAATGTGATTAGAATCATAGAGTGTATACGTAATAGAAAATAGACATGAATGGTTTTAGATGAAATTTGATGAAATTTGATGTCAAACATAACACACATTTGATGTCACATATTTTTGCGAGTAAACAGGAAAATCAGATTGTCAGCGTATAACCTACTTTGTCATTGGCAATCAATTTTTTTATGCGACTTCATAACAAGTGCTTCTATCATTCTATATAAAGAATATACAGTTAAACCTAATTACATGTTGTTAAACAATTTTTATTTTAATATTTCTTATTTTTAATAGCTTTCTATGAGTTATAAGAAATTTTGATAAATAGGTTATGCATTTGTCATAACTGTTCGAAATAAATCATTTTCCGATCATTGATGTAAGTATTGCGTAGAAGTAGACAAAAAAAAGATTTAATACACAAAAAAGTTCTGACTAATGCTTAGAACTGCTTGTATTCAATTCCCCGCACTCTTTCTGTGTGCGTTAGACTATAAAGAAAAGAGAAAAAATGCATTTGAGAGCGAAGTCAATGCTTAAGGAAATGAATCTAAAAACACTTTCACTTTAGGCTAACGTTAATTATATTTTCTAAGCGAGACAGACATAGAAATGGAATAGAAAGAGATGGCCAAATGGGACACAATTGGAACAGATGCACTTCACAGACATGTTCCTGTCCATAACGTTACACAAGAAAGTTTTGCCCGTTCTGCCAGAAGGAAGGGTCAGACAGAAAGTGCGTGGGAAGAAAGTGAAAGCCAAGCTATTGAATAGTTTTAAAAAAAGGTTTTTTGCTTTTTTAGGGTATCACTGGCCGGATGGTGATGTCGCTACGAGTTTTGATGATCTTGATGATGATGATGGTCATGATGTTAATGAGCCAATGCATTTAGACTACAGACCAAAAATAAAACCCCCCATTGAGTAAGAGTGTTATGTAATACTTTCTATTCTGTGGAGAGCGCCCACAATCAAACACGAGATTATTACGAATTGATTGTCGAGAAAATAAGTATTGAAAAGCAATAAATAATATTTTTGGCAAATTTAAGTCTAGTATAAATCATAGTAAACAACATGAATTTTTGATTGAATGGTTTAACTTCAAGCAGTCCTAACATGTCTTTGGGTAAAATATGACTAAAAATTTCTTAATTCAACAAAAACAAAAGAGGAAAGTAAAAAATAGATGATTAAGCTTATGATAAGTTTTAGAGCTAGAGCTAAAAACAAGTTCAAATGAACAAATAGTGGGAAAGTTGCTAATAATTTTTGATGCTTTGCTGAGTCACGAATTTGGTAAAAACATTGCATACATGCAATTGATCTGTAACTTTGAATGGTTAAAACAGTTAATGTTGGCTAAGATTACATCACAATTGCACTAAAAAATAAATATTTGACATCAAAAAATAATAATAATAATAGTAAATCGATTTTAAGTTCTAAACCAAAGGTAAAGTACAAGTTTGTTATTTGTGCTAAATTTGAAAAATTGAGTCAAAAAGTCAATCGAAATATTTGTTGTTTCAACAGTGAAACACTTGAATTGGGCTAAACTGGACGAAAACAAAAATGAAGTGTATTTTCAGCCTTTGGTTGAAAAGGAAAAGTGTTTTTTGTGTATTAGTCGCCAAACAGCACAACAGTTGCAAAAATGGTCTCATAAGTGAGAGAAAGAGAGAGTGAGAGAGTATAGGGTCAACAGTTGGGAAAGGGTCACTCGATTGTATAACACAAACTGTGGCCATTCCATAATGATTACATACATCAGACAATATTTTTAGCAGTTGTGTGTGTATTGGCGCATGTGGTGCATAAAATATATATCTGTTTTCGCTCTCGAGAAATCGTAGCCATATATTTGATCAGTTTTTTGTTGTCTAGTTCTTATCAATAAATGTTATTCAATTTTTCTCTTCTATGGAAAAAAATAGTTTTTATAATTGTTTAAACGAAAACTTGCACTTAACAGAAAACTTATGAGAAATAATTCGAAAGATATATTGAATATTTATCGAACATGAATAGCAAATAAAAAATGAATAAAATATTTGATTGCATTACAGATTCTAGTATTCCAATAGCAAATAATGACCAAACGTTTTTAAGCCATGACCAAAACCCCATCTGCCCCTCGACCGAAAATATTACAAGAGAGGAGTCGGAGACAATCGGTTTTAGTCATTTGGCCAATAATGCGTTGCGCAAAAAAAGGGGAAAAAGATGGATGAGAATATTTTTTGGACGCAAATTTATCTACAAACCAAAAATGAATAAATGAATCTATGATGCAATGGTTGATCTGTTTTTCTTTATATTTAACCCAAAACTCCGCAATCCATTTGGATGCCAAATGAATTGTAAATGAGCGCTAAAATCCGTTTTTATTGTGATTCATACACAAAAAGGATAGACAATGATAACCAATTTTGCATTAAAATTTCATTAATAAATAGTCATAAATAACAAAAAAACTTCCAAAAGAGATTAAAGGATAACAGGAATTTACTGATTGTCAAAGCAGTTTGGGCTGCATCACAAAAAAGTTTGTGAAGTCAGTTATATTATTACAACTTAAGGGTTTATATTACTTCATATTTGATAAAATTTTCAATTCATTAAACTTGTTATACTATTTATGTCAAACATTACAGTTATTGTAACGAAATAGTTAATTACAAATGAAATACTTTAATTAGTGTCACCCAAATAATTAGTTCTTTCATTAACAAACAATGAATTCTTCATCAGTACTTCATTAGAGATACTGTAAATTATTTCCGTTTTAAATAAATTATTCAAAATATATTTTTAATTTTATCGCACATAGAACTAAAAAATAAGTCAAAATCTATCCAGGAATGTGATGATAAACATATTTATACTAACTTACCTTTTAATCCGAAAACAGAAAATTATTTACAGAGAGTTTGAAAACAAATAAGCAAAAAGATTATGATTATTAATCTCAATATAAGGCTATAGCAACTCCAGAGAAACAATCTCTGAATCTTATGTTGCATTTTATTCCTCAATAACTCGAAGAAAATATGTTCGGAACTACGAGATATTAATCAAGAAAATATTTCTATTTAATAAATAACGCTCTGTATGTGTCTTAAGCGCGAGAGAAGAAACGAAAGTTTTGCTTTTATTGAGATTCTTGTGAAAGAGTGAAAGAATATGTTAATAAGTTCTTATCATTTACTTTTGTTTTGTACGTCTATTTCTAATAACTTTATTTTCTCATGTTTTCGGACCGAAAATATCGGTTAAAAAGAAAAAGTATGGGTAGAATTGTTTGCACGAGTTTACAAATGAGTTTTTGATTATTGTTGGATTGATTTGAAAACTATCCAAAATTATCAGTTAATAAATGATATAATATTTGTATAAATAAAATAATTGAAAATCCAATCAACACATTAAACACATTATTTCTTAAATTCAAAATTTGATCGAAAAGAAACCGATTCCTGAGTATTTGAAACGAAACAAACATTAATAGATTGTGTTAATAGTTGTGATACCATTAAAGATATTAATTTGACAAAAAGGATATAAATCTTCTTTTATCGAAAAATTCAAAAACATTAGTCAGAAAATGAGATTTTTTGGACTTATTCCTTAAAGAAGAAGATTGTCTATAATTTAGTTCTTAATTTATTTCCATTAATAGAATAGGGCATTGCTTTCGTTTCATATATTGTATTGAATTAAAACGAATTGGTGTAAGTGTGTGAGTGGTGCCAAAACGATCTTTTTATTTATTACGAAATAAAAACATAATTAAAAAAAATATTACAAAAGCCACAATGAAGATGAATAGGAGAAGAAAAATTATTTTGATTTGTTTTATAATTTAGTCGATACAATAAATTTTCTAAACTAGTAAATAAGTTGATAAATGTCTGCTCTTTGAGGGTTAAATCACTAAACATTAAGAACTTGTATTATATTATGTTATGTAACTAATAGGGTGTGACAGATATTGAGCAATAAATTTGAAAACTTTATTTATTTTAAGAAAATTTATTTGCATTTAAAAAATGATTGCAGCTTAAGTGTTAATTAAATTGTATTATATGAATGAAAATGAGAGAAAATGAGAATATTTTTGATGCGATATTTTTGCAAACCTTAAGGCAAACTTTTACGCCTTTTGAGTAAGCCTTCTATCTAAGCATTTTTTTGCCAACAAATAAATGAATTAAGCTTTCAAAGGCACCATTAGATAGAAAAAAGTTGCCAATGATTTAAGTGAAAGCATTACGCAAACAGTTTGAGTCCCCCTGTGCCACATCAGTGCCACATCACATCTAACATATTCACCCTCTAGTATTTTCTGTTCGATACCACCATCTGATCCAGTGGACAACTGGATAGTGATGCCGTCTCACTGATTGGTTGGTCACTATTTGCCACATTGTCATCTTTGATCGATTAACATTTCAACAACAACTACAAATCTTCATCAATAATAAAGCATAAATCTATGCGTAAAAGTCAGACTCTTTTTTTATGCAATTTTTTGTGTGAATCTCTCTCTCTCTCTCTCTATTCAATTTTCTTTATTGATAACTAAATCATGCATAGAATCTATCATTTCTGATATAGTTTTTTAACAAAAATTTCTAAAACTTTGAAATGTGGAAAGTCTAATGAATTTAATTAGAAAAATAATAGTTTATTTTTAAAATTTGCTAAAAGCTTAGCAGCAAATACTCGGATCAAATCGAATATATATTTTTCACTATTGTATTGCATGAAAAACAAATTGAAATATTTATAAAGTAGAGAAGGATTACTAAAAGAAAAAATAACAAAAAGCGATTTTCTCGACAAACTTTGTCGAGTAATAAATATAAACGAAATGTTAGAACGAAAAAAACTTAACTATTGATCAAAAGAGAAAAACATATACATCAATAGAAAAATGTTTTTTGTTGTTTATGAAAAGGTCAGAAAAGGGGGGGATAAGTATAGAGGGATTGGAAAACATTGACCACAAAAGGGGTTCAATCAGGAAAATGGATTGAAAGGGATGAATAACATGAATGTATGTTGACATGAGTATTAAATGAATCAATAAACATATAACTTGATGGGCGGTATTTATTAATATTAGCATTAATAGCAATGGAGAGCAAATAAGCCTAAATAACCCTTTTTATGTTATTATTAACAGGGGAGGAAAGCTCTCATATACTAATTCAATTCGTTTTGACCTTTTTTGTTGTTATTTTGTTGTATACTATGTTTATGCGATAGATTTTCATATGTGAACACTGAATATGCGATGAATAGCTTTTTCGGAGTTAAAGCTAAAGCCAAATTCGTTGCTAATATTCGTGAATTGGCCGATACGCTCAAATTATTGCATTCACTATTGCTATGCAATGAGTAAATTAAATTAATATTATAAGTGAGAAATAAGTTTTTAAAAAAAACTGTATATCTATTGCACGAAACATATGAAAACTTGAGCACAAAATAAAAACTTATTGAACTACTCACAAAATTAGAAAATAAGATGAATTTTTATTTCATTTTTTATTAAGAATGAGAGTTAATATTCTTAAACTTTTCAAACATCGCCTGCAAATAATACATTTAGTAAAAAAATAGAGAGAGAAAAAAAACGTAAACTTTTCATTTTTTTTGATGAGACAGAAAATTAAAGGCGAAACAAATAAAGATGAAAAACAAAAACAAATAACTTTTCAATGACTTTAATGTCGTGCTAAAAACAAATTCACCCTTTCCTAAACATTGCATTCACTTTTTTTATATTTTGATCTCATTTTTTTCTTATTATGACACAAATATGACCGCAAATGTTCTAATAGTTCTTTGCGTGATAAACAACATTAGCATTTAATGATGAAATACTTTTTTTCTAAACTTTTGCCTCACGTTATAATCCATAAGGTATAAGAATATAGCATAAAAAAGTAGAATTATTAGAGAATTATAATAAAAATAAAACAAAATAGCGAAGAGATAATAAGTTTCTGAAATTAAGAAATACTTGAAATTTTATTAAATAAAAGTGCTCTAAACTTAGTTCAAACTATATATGATAGCATTTATTAGTTTGAAAATTGAAAAACAATATATTTTGCAACATATTTTAAAGTTCTTGAAGTGATAAAAAGTAAGTCATTATTTATATAATGACTAAATTTTAGGTCAATTCCAAGAGATTCTCTGAAATTTATTTTTTAGAAAACAATATGTATCAGAAATTTGTACTCAAAAAATACGAAATTGTCAAATAAGCAATTGAAGACTTGTAAAAGTTTAGTAAAAGAGCTTTTCACTATACACTATAGTCTGTGGAACGCAAAAAAAAGTTCAGATGGCGTCGGGTTTATGGCATTATGAAAAAAACGCAGCAAAAACATTATGTTAAATAAGTTAAATTACTTCTTACTCTCTCCTCCGGGATAATTACATTTGCTTTTGAGAAGCGCTCCAGCGATAGCCTAATAGAAGAAAAAAAAATATTTAAGTTAAGTCAGAAAAAATCAATAATTATTATTTTATAAAATCAATATTTAAAAAGAAAGTGTTAATAAAGAAAAAGTTTAGAGAAAAAAAAATATACGAGTCTTGGTATAAAAACTATAATGAGATCGG
>JAQIWZ010001276.1:0-12553 GCA_034697245.1 Malaconothrus monodactylus
CTCTCTCTCTCTCTCTCTCTCTCTCTCTCTCTCTCTCTCTCTCTCTATTGTCTTTGTTTTCTATTTAGAAATCTGTTGACATTCAAAATGATATCTTCTAGATTGAAATGCCTCGAGAGGAAAGAAAATCGCGTTTTATATACACAGTATGACTACTCGAATGAAAATGAAAAAATTCTTTTTTTTCTCTCATCGTTCTATTTGTATAATAGGCACTTGTTATGTGAGCCTAGGTTTGAAACTAAAACTGTTTTTTCTAAACTATCAAAAAAATTGCTTTTATATAAAAAATCTTCTTTGGGAATAAGTTTTTAATAAAGAAAAAATTCTTTACTTTATTAAGCGTTGGTCAGCAAAAGTTAGTAAAAATAAGTTGAGTTTCGCAAATATTTTTTAATGATAACAAATATTTAGAAAATTCAACATTTTTTCAAATTCTTTATGAAATCTTTTCATTTTTTCGCATTGTTAGAGCGCGTCATTTTCTGAATTGTTGAATTGTGTTTTTGATTTTTTGTCACACATTAATTGAAGCTGAAAAATGCTTAATAAGCATTCTCTTTTCGTAAGCATTCAGGAGACTATACTGTATGTGCTTTAATATTAAAATCTTAATAAATGTTCTATTGTTTATTCAAGGAATCTAAAAGTTTGAATAAACATAAAACGTAGGCTCCTTTAGATAGAATTCAGCTCAAAACTAAAGAGTCAGCTCTGATTACAATACATTCACAGCTGTTAAAAATTTTGTTGCATATGTGGGTGTTTTCAACAAATTTTTATAACGAAATAATGAACTTAAATGAATAAATGATTGTTAAAAATATATTTATTATTAAAAATAATTTACTACATATTAATAATTATTGCAACAGATGCTTTAAAATGAGGCCGAATTAAAATTTTTTTTATGCGGTTAGATATAAAAGGTTCAATTATTTCAAACAAATTACAGCTTATTTAATAATTTTGGAGTAAAAAACAAAGTTTATATTAAAATTTGAAGAATTTATTTCATAAAATTTTGAATCAAATATTATTTTTAAGATTCAAGTATAATAAATATCAAAATTTTCTATAAAAAAAATTACGTTTAAGCAAAATTTAAATTCATTATTCTTTAACTTTCTTTAGGAATTATTTTCTCTTCTCATTTACAGGTTAGTGAAGAGAAAAACTTCAAAACAATGAAAATATAAAACTTAAATATTTTAAATCAAAATTCAAAGACTCAATCCTTGGAGTACTCGAAAATTCTTTTATTGATTTAAAATTCTTATCGCTTTACAAGTTATACATTTGATATTAGATATGAATTAAGAATATATTATTCATGCATTTCTTTTCAAGAACCGTTAATATGAAAAAAATATTTGTTTAACAATCCATAACAAGTTTAGGAATAAATATAATCGAAATGTCAATTTCTAACATCAGACTATTTTACTCCTCGTGTCATTTATAACGTTAAAAGCAATATGAATGCCATTTTATTTATAGATATTTAGCCCGAAATTCTTTATGAGCTTCAAAAGTAGTGTAATTCAAATACTTTCTCAAAAGAACTTTTTTCTATGGCTTTTATAAGCGATTAGTTTTTATTTATGATATTTTCGAAGAGAAATCTATAAACATTTTTTCTCTTCAAGTGTTTTTCCGGGCATTTTTGAGAGCTTTGTAAATGAGATTTTATTTTTGAATTGATTTTCTGAATTTCTGAACATAATCTGAATATTATTTCACAATAAGAACTTTTTCGGTTTTTTGCTTTGTGTCCAAACGCTCAAAGCTTTAGTTGAAAAAATCGTACCTTTTCATAATATTCAAATAAAGTTCTGATAATTTTCATTCTAATCAATTTAAGCGCTGAGAGTCTTATAACAATGATTTCTGGGATAAAATCTATTAAAATTTTTTTGAAATTAAGCTATAAGAAAAATCAACTGTATATTAATAATAAAAGTGCTTTCTTTACTGATTGCTTATTCAATTTCTAAATAGTTTGGTCTTAAATTTAGCACAATATTAATTGATTGAATAAAAGATTCTGTGACACGAATATTATTTTAAGTTTTTATACTTATGATTGTTGGGAAACTCTAACGAGGAAACTGTGTCTTCTGCCACCGAGATAAAGAAGTGAAATACAATACAAAATAATCAGGATTAATGGATGTTTAACATATCTGAAAATTAGCAGCTGATAGGGGTTAGGGAGGCGTAATTCATTTTTGAATTTCTTATTTCAGCTGTAATCGTATTTTTTGGGTATAGTTTGTTCATTAGAAATGCAGTTAATATGACTAAGCTTTTGGCCTATGGGTGTGGGTCACTTCACTGACAATGACTTCATCTACAGCGACTTCACCGACAGACAGCGCTGCCAACCGTCCAGTTTTTGGATGGACAATCCAGTTTTCGTGACCTCAGTCCAGTTTTGCAAAATTCCAAAAACTGGACACTTTTCATAAAATTTTAATAATTTTTATGGAGTTTTATTTAAAAATCTCGATGTAATTCAAAAATAATGATGGAATCCTTTTTTAAATGATTAAAAAATAGGAAAAAAGGTAGCATTTAATGTCATGAAGTTACATAAATTTAAATTTCGTTATAAATACACCCTTAAAATTTCCTTTAAGAAATTCCTTTTGAGATTTTGCTCAATTTAAGACAAAATATCCTTAAGTCCCCCCTATGAGATTTTGCTCAATTTAAAATAAAATATCCTTTAGTCCCCCCTTTGAGATTTTTTTATCCAGTTTTGAAACGAACTGCAGTCGGCAGCGCTGATTATATTGAGTCGCAGTAAAGTATATATCATTAAACCTAAAGTTTTTATCTCAATCCTGTTGGTCTAGTGGTT
This sequence comes from Malaconothrus monodactylus, assembly GCA_034697245.1. NCBI lineage: Eukaryota > Metazoa > Arthropoda > Arachnida > Sarcoptiformes > Malaconothridae > Malaconothrus > Malaconothrus monodactylus. Next base: position 2,867 of record JAQIWZ010001276.1, read on the forward strand.
GACTAACTCAAGACAATAGTTTCAAGCTTTGGGTTAGAATCTCTGAAGGAATAAAACATTTTGCAAATTTCATTTTTAGAATAAATGTTTGAAAAACAATCAAAAATGGACTTAAAAATTAGATCAAATTATTAAGCGTTGAAAAGGAACACTATTTTAAGACGTATTGTACTTTACCTTAGGCTTAACTACTATAATGACGATTCGCGATTAGTTGTGCAATAAATATATTTGAAAGGAGTTAATACAGTATATTATGCAGAAATACAACAAATTATTTATACTTTACTTCTAAAAATAAAACAAAAATACATTATTTGAAAAAGTACTCTGAATTAGAGATCATATTTTTATTAGGGTAGGAGAATATAAGATATAATATATATTATGTGAGTAGATATTAATAACAAATAGAGTTAATATGAATTTATGGCCTTAGATCTAACTTTAATACCTGCACAATAAATGATAAAACCTCTCATCTGATAAATACTGTGATATTGTTTTATATTGACTGATAGAGTATTAACTTATTAGTTGAAGCTCTGAACTAAATAACTGCCGCTCTCATAGATGAAGATAGCTATAAATGAGAGGACATTCAAATAATTAAGTATTATATGTGTTGTATGCGTTTCATAAAAATTGGCTTATATTTAATAAAAACATATGACATTGCAGTACATTATATAAGAATTGAAAGATTGAGATAGTTTTAATTAGAAATAAGTTAATAATAATTAAATTGAGTCCTTTAGCTTCAGCTGAAAAGTCATATGTCGCCAAAAATTGTAATCAAATAAATGTATTTCAAAATTAACAAATGGATTCATTAACGATGAATAATAATATCAAATTATGAGATGTGATGAGTTTATGGCAAACCGATGAGATTTTGAGAGTATGAGCTGTTTTAAGACTGGGTTCATCTCTGTTGAGTCAAAATACTTGTAGCTCTGGTATTGGTTGTGCTATTTATGCGATATGTTGAAGTATAGCTTCTATTATTACTGCTTTGTCCATTACCTTTGCAGCGAAGACATTTGGAAAGCGCTGCTTTAAACGATGCCCTAAAATTCTTTGACATGAAGCCATACACCACCGGATTTATACATGAATTGATATACGATAACAGATGTGCCGCTGATATAAATCATAAAATGTATAATTTTAACATTGAGTATATAGTACTTTAGTATAAGATATTTATGGATAATATAAAAGAATGTGCGCCAACCTGTGCGAAGTGGTTTTAAATAGCCATAATTCAATGGATTGAGAATTTCAAACGATGTTAACACGTTTATAATTAAAATAGGAGACCAACAAAGTATAAAAAGAATAACAACGATTGCGAGCATTTTTATGACCTGTAAATTTGTTTTGAAACCTTATTCTTGAAATGAATGCATAACTAAAATTGAATGCTAACTTTGTTCACCTGTTTCACAGTATTGCTGTCTTCATCAGCTTTATTGTGATAAATTTGTTGAAGCGGTCTTTGAGTTTGACTGTGACTATAATATTCAGAATGATTTTCTGTTTTGTTTAATTCTCTCATTTCGGTGCTTCCATTCCCACTAATAATATTTATAATATATGTAAAGTATAGCTAATATCAGTTATTAAAAACTTTTAGAACGTGAAAAAATGTTATTTACTCTATGGTTGAGTAAATATATTCTAAATAAATGAATATACTTTCAGTTTTGTAAGAAAATAAACTTTACCCGAGATTTTGAAAAGAGAATATTATATCTAAAAAATTGAACTTAAGTAAATAGTCCCACAGAAATTTTTTTTATTCCATTTTATTATTCAAAGTCAGTGAATCTGACGCTTTGTGTTTCTTTTGTTTACGTTTTATTTTCAGTATTGATTATTTATGAAAAGATGATTTATTATATTGAAGCTGTCAATTGAATCTTCACTACAAGCTATAAAACACTCATATATAATATCTGATATTTTTTAGCAACTGATCTTTCAATGATTGGGTTTTCATGATTGAACACAAAGTTTTAGTTATTGAAAAATTAGCATAACTTTGTTCTCAAATGAAAGATATAAAACAAGACAACTCCCAATTTCAAACTTGAAATTCAAATTTGAGTCAAAAAGATTGTTTGAACTGTCAATATTGGGCTAACGCATAAACACTATTTCGCGCATACATTATGAATAAAATTGAGAGATAGGAATATTCTTTAACTTTGAATGCTTAAAATATAGTTAAAAATTCAATATTTAGTTTCTTGAGCGTAAATAAGTGAAGCTGTGAGAGATTCAGGAGGAGAAAAAGTTGTATAAGAAATTCAGTGTAGCGATAAAGAATTTTGTCAAAAATTCGTTTCAAATTATATTGGATTTGTTTTCAAGATTTCATGTGTGAAAACCAAGACTCAAATTACAAATTAGACGAATTAAGACACATTTTAAGTTTGTGAGCTATTTATTAAGCTCTATATTATTTGGATGCAAATAATTCATATCATCGTTTGATGATATTTTTTGCTCTTTTCTTCAAACTAATCAACTCATTCTTCTCGTGAACTTTTTTATGACAGTATTATTTCCTAATATTTTAATTAATTTTATAATAATCAGTAATCCTTCTGAATTCTCATATGGAAATAGAAAATGGTAGCGGTAATTGTGGTCTAATAGTAAATTTGATATGCATGAAGACTGTATAGTACTCAGAAAATTGAATTTTATGATTCTTACAAGTCGTCTCGCCCGCAAACCATTCCTGCCCTTCGCTTCACTACAATCCATAGCTGGTGACAAATGCAAGTATAAGTATAAGCCATAACAAGAGAAGGTAGAATTAAGATAAGGCAAATCATATAACATTCATAGAATGGCCACCAGAAACTTTGATTCCAATCCTTGACACACCAAAAAGCTTTAACTTTGACGCCGACTTCCAAGTGAACCTAACAGCAAAAGTAAAGAGCGCGTAAATATCAATTTAGCGATTCATGAGAAGTGAACAAATCTTTATAAAAGTTATATGAGCTCAATAAAAAGCTAATATAAACTGCTTTAAGGTCAAAATATATGGCATACCTGAATGTATAGAACAGGTGCTGCGAGCAGAAAAGAAAAGATCCACGTCAGCATTATTATCTTCTTCATATAATTCATTGAAAAAGTTGCTCTACATTTCACTGGATGAATTATAGCATAGTATCTGTTTTCAAGCATAATTATAGAAAACAAATATTAAAATTTACATTAAAGATGAGAAAATGTTATTCAGAAAGAAAATAATTTACTTTTATCACTATTAAAATCTATCTCATACGCAGAAATTGCTTTAATCAGTTTACAGTGAAGTTGGAATCAAATTATAAATTATTTCATAAAACCAAATCTTTTTTTTTGTTGCATTGTTTTATTTAATTGAAAATTGTATGTCTGCTTTTGAAATTGAGCAAAAGAAAAAAATTTTTTCTCTATTTACTCAACTGAAGAATTCATTTACAGACAAACCGTGTATTGAATATAAAATAATTAGAATATTCTCAGTTAAGTGATTCCTGAAGTTATCTAATTATTTACGTTAACAATACTTAAATGTAATTAGACTTTACAACATTTGTAATCAGACTTCATAATTAAAGGGTTTACGCTTAATAAGAAATAAAAAAATTTTAAGCATTTCCATTAAATTGACGATTTGAGATATAATATCAATACTTAAATTATATTAATAGTTGTTAGAATTTAGTTCAAATATTCACACTTGTGATGTTATAGAGAATATCATAATATACAACGTAATAGCATTTAAGGAGTTCCGGTTGCAGTACAACTCTATTAAAAGAGATATGACTTATTATGAGTGAATGAATGGTAATGCTTGTAATTTAGCTTTATGTCCATTATTAGTGTTGTTAGCTTTCTTTAAGGGCAGGTATTGTGTAACGTTTTTATTGAAATAAGATGTTCTATGGAATGGTATCACAACCAATATTATGAAGAAGAATAAACGATTTATTTCTCTATATTATTGATGCGTTAAAAAATAATGTCCAAATACACTAAAGGGACCTCAAATTCATTCTTGTTCTTCACCGATAAGAAATTTTCAGTTAATTTACTTTTGTTAATAGTGTTCAACTCATAACATCGAAAGGCACCGCCATTATTATTTATCAGCATAACTTTCATCTCAAGCAGAAGTTTTTATGAGACATCATAAGTCTATTCCCAAATACATACACAAGTGTAGAAAAAGAAACCTACAGTCCGTCAATAAGTTTATTTTTTTTTATTAAATCTTATGACAGCAACGGTCTGGAAATAAGTTCAACACATTTCGCTTATTCTATAGAATAGAAGCTTTCAAAATGAAATTATATTTCTAAAAAGCTTTTCAAAATGAAGTGATAGTAGAGAAAAAATCCTTCAATATTTTTTTAACTTATATTTTGCTGTTTATTTTATTTGGAGTCTATTTGCGCAATTCTAATCTCAATTTACTTTTTATCAGTTTCAAAGAATTATTCAACATAAATCAAAAACTATTGTTTGAAAATTGTCTATGAATACAAAATAATTTTTAATTCTGGATTTTTCCATCGCCTCTTAATATAAACTTCTTAGAAACAAAACAGAATCATATCAGAAAAATAACACAATACAAAAGTAAATCTGATGAAAAGGCTCTAACGTTCACGAGATAAGTTATTTAAAAAGGGTTCAAAAGTTTTGAATAAATTTTCAATTAGTAATATTCTTTGACTGAATTTGAAAACATCTATTAAAAATGAGAGCCTTTAGGCTATTTTAGTTTTATATTAGAATAGAGAAATTTCATCCAATCTAAATGTAAACTCTATGTAAACTCTATTCAAACTTAATAAATCATCAAAACTTCATCCATACACTACTTTAAAAGTATCAAAATCAATATAAACTTTGTTATTTATCATTTTCCAGATTAAAATGAATGTTCGCTAATATATATATATTAATTATGAGCTTTAGTATTATATTGAAAATTATTGTTTTAAATCGATTTTCCTCAACGAAACAATTTTAAGATTTGATTTTACTGAAGAAATACAATGTATAATATGTAATGTATAATGTGATGATACGAACAAATACGAATTTTATTTGTTAGTGCTTTTGGGATTTCAAGAACCATCAGATTTGAGTTTATTTTAGAAAAAGTAATTTCAAGGTATACATACCGTTCGATACTCATGATTGTAAGTGTCAATACGGAACAAATAGAGCTTACATTCTGCATGTAGTGCACAAATTTACAGGCAAACTGTCCAAGTTCCCAAGTGTACGAAAATAATTGGGCAAACTATTCAAATAAATCTTACAATTAGCTTAATTAATAATAACAACTAAAAATTACGATAAATTTTGAAAATTAAATTTTTTTCAGATTTAATTGTATTATTGGTTATAAAATAATAGCTCAATTTTTTCATTGTTGATTCAATAAAAATCAATAAAAGTGTGTCCAATAATAGTAAAAGCTTAAAAATTAGTTTTACTAAATTTGGTAAACTTGGCTCAAAGTTGTTGGACGCGAGCTTTTACGTATAAACCTTCAGGCTTTTTACTTATTTTCGATGAAAAGCACTTTTCATCATTAGCTTAATTTTTATTAGTAAATGAAAATGAAAATCTAATTTAAAACAGATTTATCCCCAAATGATAAAATTGTTTGACTACATTCATCAATTGGTTAATATTCAAATTTGGACCCGCATTTTCCTCAAGCTTTCAATTACCGTTTTAATCAATTCCTAAAAAGTGAAACTTAAATTAGAGAATAACTTTCTGAAGTTTCAATGCGTATCCTTTGGCATAAAATGAGATTTTCGTTTTTAATTTTTCTTTTTTTTTTTTGCTTTTAGAGAAGAGCTGCATTTTCATTATGTTTATTTTTGTATTCCATTTCATTGGAGCATTTGAATTGAATTAAATTTATTTTTAAATGCATAGCAACTACGCTTTAGATGCAACAAATATTTGTCAAACATATGCATAAAGCATGAGTTTTTCCCAATGAATTGAAAAGAAGCGCTTACATTAATTTCGTTAAAAAAATTTGCCAATGAATTATTCCAATGAAATTGATTGATGAAATCGTATTAAAAAGCCATCTAAATGTTTATTGACACATGAATTTCATCAATGAAGCCATGAAAAGGGGACTTAAAAGTTTAAATCTGTTGGGCTTTGATTCCTCGCTTAAGTATATTTCATATATTTAGTATATTTACATTGAAGAGAAAGTTTTTGTGCTCAGAAATTAATTCTTTCTCAAAAGATTAGTATTGATTTCTTTGAATTTTAAACTTATTTTTATGAAGAATTTCTTCTTATAATTGTATAGAGAATTATAGATATTCTATAAATTCTATTGTACAGAATTTTCTAAAGAGTCTTCAAAGTTATACAAAGCCTTTCATTTTAAAAACAAGTTGAAAAGTTCACTCAAGTAAAAGGTCTTAAAGTTGATGACAGATGAATGAGATTCAATTTCTCAGAGATTCAATTAATTGCAGACCAACTTTGCATTTGTTCGTAAACTCAATAAAATTAAATATTCAGCTCTATATTAACTTTGAAGCAAATACAATAAATTTAATAAAATCGCATTAATCTTTTTTCTATAATAAGAAACTAATTAACTCCCAATATATATATCAAAAGAATAGGAATGAATGCATTGTATGTAATAAAAGATTGGATTCGCTTCAAAAGTGTGCAGTATATTAAGACGTCTAAATTCGTCTGAGAAGTCTAGACTCAATTTTATTTCATCAAAACTTCATGAAATCATATATCAAATAAAAAGCATTACTATCCAAAGAGTGAAGGATTAATCAGTTACTACCGTAATAACAACATAACTTATAATAAGGTTCACATGACTGTATTGCAAATGGGGTGGTGGGGTCTGTATTATTATCTCGCGCCTGAATTCGGTTTGAAGATAAAGTATTTATAACACTAAGAAATGCATTATTTTAAAAATGCTTTAAACAATGAGTTTTTCAATAGAATAAATGGAAAATTAATATTTTATTCCACAAAATCCTAAAATACTATTTTTCAATGCAGATCTCCTACGTTTGCAGATTATCTTTAGACTATTTTGCAATCAATGTATATGAATTCAAACGCAAGTAGAGGATAGTAGAGAACAAATTCAAATCAAAAATTAATAATGCTTTGAAGTTCAAAAGTTTGAACCAATTTTCTAGTAATCTTCTCTACAAAAGTATTTTACTGACTTTGAATAAGTTCAAGAACTTAGAAAAATTAATTTTTAAAGGTTCAAAACTTTTGATAACGTTTAGATGACAGATTTGATTGCGACTAAATTAAAATTTATGAGTTACAAATGTGAAGAAAACACATATTGCACTAACAGTTATTTGATAGTTTTTGACTTAAAATAAATTGAATCATGAATAAAAAATTTGAGATCTATTGTATATATTCATTATTTGTAACTTTAAAGAAAATTTTGCCATTTATTGGCAGCAGTTGAGAAATGTGTCAGTTAGTTATGGAATATTTTTCAAATAAAGTTTGGCCTAAAGTTTAATAGAGAGATAAACTTTTCTCAGCTCGAAAACTAGCGCAATATTTTATTCTTATCTCAAGAGAAATGAATTATATATAATATAGAATATAACTTAGAAATCAATTTATTGATTGATGAGTTGATTCAATTTCAAATATATATATGTTAGCAGTTATCTTACCTTTACAGGTACGCAAACTATTATTAATAGTAAATCAGCAGTCGCTAAGCTGGCGAGGAATACATTCGACAAAGTTCTCATTCTTCTGAAGTGGATTACGGTATAAACAATGAGTCCATTTCCTGCCATATGAAAGAAATCATGCATAAAATCATATTATATTCGGTTCACATAAATTAAGTTTTAAAAAAAGTTTAATAACTATGATATGAATAGTTTGAAGACAGAGGGGTTAATATAGAAAAAATTGGTGCGTTAAATTATCTGATACTCTCAAAGTTGAAAAAAGAGAAGTTATACAGAAGTATCAAATAACAAAAGGGAAGATTTGACAAATAATTAAATTAGTATTACCTATAAGGCCAGCGATCAGTGTTATACCTGTCAAATAAATTATTATAGAATCATATCATATAATACAATGAAATTCGTTAAAAATATACTCTAATGAAAAGCTTAGAAAAGTTGCTAAGATTTGATTAATTAAAAATTTAAAATTCGATAATTAGAAACACAGACCATAGACTACTGCGGTTGGAATAAGATCGTAATAATTGTATTTGTCGAATGATTCACTCATTTCATAGTCATATTCAATTGTGAAATTTGGAGCAATTTCTGTTGCTTCGTTTGTATCCATTTTTGTCTAAGAAAGGAAGAGAAAGTTCTTTACTTTATTAAAGTGTTGTACAATTGCCTTACCCTAAATTGATTCCCAGGGATTAGGATTTAGTGCCGCTCAACAAATTGGTATTTTCACTGATGCCCAACATCTAATGGAATCGATTTAATTCTGACTCTAATAAATAATATCAAAGACGAATTATACATCGGATCAAATGGCAAGTTGTGTTGAGCTTCAACTTTCTATAGATCATACTTTTAAACCTCCTTTTCACAAACAAAAAGTAGTGCTAATTGACAAAGAGTTCACATCAACGAACTCATTATTTTAATTATTTTCCATAAATAATTGATTTATGAAAAGAGAAAACAAGTGAATTATAAACTTTTGAAATAAAATTTGTGCGAACACTGTCTTCGCCTCATAAATATTTCATTATTTACATTAATGTAATATAAAATACTGACACCAAACTCAAAATGAAACTATAGAGCACTCACTAGTCTTAACCATAAAGATATGTATTTTGGGCCAACGCGAGACTCAATTTAATTAAATGTCAACAAATGTCAAATTGTAAATACATCTCATCTTTATATCATTTTTGTCTCTCATTGTCAATAAATAGAATGAGTTTCAGTGTATGATATGATGACAAAAGTCAGTTTTACACTTTTTGCTTTGTCAAAAGTTTAAGCCATTAGTATTTACTTATACTTAAGAAAAGATAAGAAAATTAAAAAAAGATCAATTATTGTAAGATCAAAATTTCAATTATCTTTTAATATAAAATAGAAGTTTCAAAGCAAAGTTATAAATTATAATATACACTGTATTATACATTGTGTTATCAAATAATGCAATATTTGGTGTGGATTTCAAAGTCTAATCTCTCGGAATTTTCTTTAAAAGGAGAGTATTTGCGAAGGAAAGTACCAAAAAAAGTAAAAAAATATTTCTATAGAAAATAATTTTTTACTTTAAGCTTTAAGAGCATATTATTTGTATAACTAATTATATTGATATTTACTAAAAGTAAACTTTATTTTTTCACTCTTACTGTTTATACTTCTGCTGAAAAAAATATTCTCAAATTTAGCAGAACTTAAGTGTTAAGTTTCTAATTCTAACTTAAAGGCTTATAGAGAAGAAAAAATTGAAGCTTAAATTTTTCCATGACTTTACTTTTTTAAGTACTTTTTTTGGATGAATTCAAGTATTATTTTAATGTGATGTAAATATGTTGTTAGTTAAACTTATTTTTTAAACTTAAAATAAATAATATATTGTTATTCTACTGCATAAAAG
>JAQIWZ010001277.1:0-12544 GCA_034697245.1 Malaconothrus monodactylus
ATTTTCATATGATTTTCATATGATTTTCATAACTCTAGATTATCTCTTATTAGATTATTTCCATATTCCGCCCAACTTTTTAAACAATTTCATCAAATTTTGAGTGTAATTTGTTCCTTATATTAATTATATTTAATGATTGCAGCAAAAAATAACTTAAATTACTTAATGCTCTCAATTAAGCTATGATTTACTTTCTGAACAACTGATTTTTCACAACTCATTTTGTAAGAGAAGAGAAATCATAATAAAATAGTTGAGCGATTGGTTTGTTTGGACAATAGAGTTGCGAATGATTTGGTGTGCGAATCAGTTGGTGTGCGAATCAGTTGGTGTGTGTTTTGCTGAAATGACTGATATAGCGTTTTATAGTTTTGCTCTGCTCTGTATTACTTTCCATTTATCAATTTAAGTTTTTTATCTAAAAACTACTCTGTAAGACACGCGACAGCACTGAAAAACTATTTACTTATGAAAAATTTTTCTAATACGTGAAAGTGCAAAACGCCAACTGTGGCTTACGAGTTAGTTTGCTTTTACTACTATTGCCTTTTATTCGCCTCCAAAATATCAATATTCTTTTCGTTTTCATTTTTGATGAATTATTAATATTTGGAGTGTATGTGAATTGTTTTCTAATATTTGAAGCAAAAAATAGAAAGAAAGAAAGAAAGAAAAAAAGAACGAGAGAGAGAGAATTTAAAGTTTACACTAAGTTTCATCCAAACAATCATTGACTATTCAGAAGAGATTTAATTTGAAGAAAATACTAAAGTATAGGCCACATGAGATGCCTCTGTTCTTGAGAGCACAAATGTCAATAAGTTTATGATCATATTCTCAACTCCTTGTACTTTGTTCTTTATATTTTGTGAGCCATAAAAGTATTTTATAGCTTACCTTTAGCTGAAAGGCATATCTGCATTACTGTTCAAATTAACGACTATGCTATGCATTGATCAACAACTCAAAATCACATCTCAATTGAATACAGTTTTAGTGTACATAGTATAAGGAACTGGTATCTCACCATCAATTCAAACAATTTACATAAAGATAGATATAATTCAAAAATTTATGTAACATATATTAGAGTTTACCAGTTTTTCATAGTATTCAAAATAGAAAAGTTATAATTTTAGATATATTTTATAGGATCAAAATATTTCTTTGGAGACATAAGTTTGGATATCCTTAAGAATATGATACCTTCGGTTATGTTGAACAAATTTTGTGCTACAAATAGCAGCTGAAGTGAGAACAGTTTTTCTGTTTGTTGAATTGATGCTTCATAGAAGTGATCGACAGCATATTTTGTATCGCGCCTCATATTCTCTTGTACAAAGAGGCCCATCAAACAAAAAGACAAATTAATGGCACAATTATTTTTATTTCTAATACTCACTTACTTTCGACAATTCAAACAATTGAATACAAAAGGCTTTCCGAGACGAATATGGAGCAAATTTTCGTATAAAATAAAACGATACTAAACAGTTTATATAAACCCAAAAGTATGATTCGGACACAAACTTTAGTAAATTTTTGACTTCAAAAAATAAACTTTTAGAAATTGTTTTCTATTTCAAAAATTAAAATTTTTCTTAAAGAACAGATTCATTTGAAAAATGTTTTGATACTCGTTAAATATTATCGATCGGAATAGGCCTGCGGGCCACCAGTTGTCGACCACTGCATTATTATTTAAAAAATGTCAAACACATCATTTATTATTTATAACAAATGAAGAATACATTCCTAGAAATGAAAATCATTATAATTTGATTTGTTGTTCATTTAATGCTATTTTAACGGTAACATTAAGTTAACAATAATGTGCAACTAAACTCATTTCTTATATTTATGTGAATTTGATCTCTAAATTGCTTTGAGAAATAAGTCAAAATTTGTATTTTTATTTACATTTGAATTTGTTTTGTTAGAAAATGAAGAAAAAATGTTCTAATGTCTGTGATATCATATCTACAATCATCTTGTTCTTATGCTTATGAATTAGTGGTACTTTTATTACTAATTAGTTACCACTTTCGCAAGCGATACAAATTATAAATGGCAATGAATTTTAAGGAATTCCCATTTTTATCAAATGTTGAGCACACAATATTTTATTATTGTATTTTCTGTCTTTCTTTTTAGTTATAACTGACATTATTTTTCTTTTATTTTTTTTAGACATCAATTAACAAAATTTGACAATTTTTTCATATTCTTAAATACACTCTCACGAAGAAATTGACATTTTTTCACATATTTAATAAGAACTATTTAGGTTCAGAGTGAAATAAACTCTATTTAAGAGTAGATTTTATTGTTCTTTTGATAAACAAGTTAGATTCTAATCCATATCAGAAGATTCGTGATCTAAAAGCTAACGACTCCATCATTAAATTATGAAATTCAATCATGTTTTTAGTGAAATTCTTTTTTATCAAATTCATTTCAAGTAATTTTTAAATAAAAGTTTTATAAAATGGCTGTTTGCAAGACTTTGATTCTCAAATATCAATTTTGAAGTATTTTTTAATAATTTTAAATTTTGTTTTTCAACATTCACGTAATAATTAAACATTTGATGTCATATAACTTAGGAGTTAGCAGACAATTATTCAAAATACAATTTCAACGGAATTATTAAATGTGAATTTTGATTTAAGCGAATTATTCTTCTAGAGGTCATTTGTCTTCCCGTTTTATTAATGGTGTGAAGAGCTTGAGTTTTTTTCCTAAATAGAATTCAACTGAAAACCTTTCCTTTCTTTTAGACTTATATCAAACTTTTTAAAATTGAATCAATATTTGACATTTTAGAGTTGAATCTAAGAGCGAAATTGAAATACGATTCAATCCAAAAAGAAGTAATTTTTGATTTTCACTGAAAAACAATATCTAAATTGTATTGATATACCTCTTATTTCAACAAAGGTTTGAATTCTATATTTCATTTCAGAATGAATTTTTTATTAAGCATTCAATTTTGCTCTCTTTTATCAATTTTAGAAACAGATATGTTTTAATGTTATAATAATTTGTAGTATTATTTCAGTTGAAGTTTTACACGAAATATTTTTATGCTTTCATATATCTGTAAATTAAAATTTAAGCATAAATCAAATGTAAACTAAAGTCTAATGAATATCAGCTTAACCCAAAAGTTGACAAAGATTCTGAAAATTTGAATTTCAAAACTTAATAATGGATTCGTTTTAAGCTAAAGTGATATATCAATAACACATTTAACTTTGATGTGGTTTTCACAAATGTTAATAATCATTGAGATTATTTTGATAAATAGCAAAATTTTAGCAGTTTTTCCCCTAAAGTGTTAAGCGATTGATTTTCGTTTTCCGTATAAAATTTTAAGACGAGAATCACAGGAAATTCAAAATTAATCATTTAATTAAATCATTCTTAATTCAATTTATTGCGTTGATTGTTAGTTAAGACTAGAACTTATTAAAGCCATGATGAAAATGCTATCAAATACCAAAAATTAAGACTATTTTCAAATTCATTTTCTAACTCTAGAGCCTGTATAAGAATCCATTTGAACGATGAAGTCGATCAGTTGCGAATTTGATGTAGTTTTTTCATCATAGCTCTATTTTTGCGGGTTTCAAATATATGTTTTACTCAATTTTGATTCCTTAATACAACCAGTTTCTTATCGTCTGGCGATCAAATTTAATTTAGAATAAATATAGCTAAGAAAAAAATGAATGGAATTCTCGAAAAATTGTTACAATTGTTCCTATGATTCAGAAAATCAGCTCAAAAATAACTTCAAAACATTCTTCATGAGTAAGAAAAAAAATCAATCGTTAAGAGTCGCAAAAAATAACTTTTATGATTCAAACTTGACATGAAAACTAGATTTGAACGCATTTGTTTGTAGTTCAATGACATAATGCAATCAAAGTGTTTAATTTGTTTAATTAAATGGAAAGTAATAGAATTCAGATATTTGTTTGATTTGAGGTCTTTTTTGTTTTTCTTGAGCAGTCCTTGATTTCTGCGTAAAATTTGAGCTTTTCTTAACATAAGATTATGGAAATTATTTCTCATAAATAGCTTCTGTGAAAAAAAATAAAAAGAAAGAATTTTGAATTGAAAATAAAACCAATTTTCTGAAAATCTCTGAATAAAGGTTAGGTTTCAACTTTTAAGTTGAAATTTTTAATTGTTTGATGATTCAAATAGAATCAACCAATCAATCAATTCAAAATGATATTGAAATGAGTTAATTATTTCTTAATTCCACTCAATATTTTTCTATCGCAACTTTTTATTGGAAACTTATACTTAGTTTATATATAATGGTGTTTTGATTGCTTTAATTTTCTCAAAAAAGAAGAAAAAAAAATTTCAAAATTTGATTTGAATATAAAAGAGAATGTGAATTAAAGCTAAAATTTGGAATTTTCTGGGTTTCAAAGATTTTTATAAAAAAAAGTTAGACATCAAACCGATATTTAGTTTCATTTTACCCGCAATAAAGATGAGTTAAAAGGCTTTTAATATTAAAAAGTATAATAAATACTAACTTGTAAGTAATTGCACCTAAAATATTCATTTCGCCTAACATTGTTTTATTCAATATTGTGAGCAAATAATGTATTGATGACAGTTATTCCCTTGAAAAAGAATTGAAAGGGAATTCCACTTTTAAAAGTAGTGTTAATAGTATTGCTAATGTGAGAATTGGTTTTCAATAGATGCTCAATGTGTTCTATGTTACGCTTTTCCGCGATGCTGCTCAATAACCAAGTCCTGATCGACAGGTTGGAATATATGCGGCGCATCCAATAAAATTGCTATTGTGCCAAACGCTGTCACACCAAAAAATATATATAATTGAAGTCTATCGATAACCATCGCTACGTATTTCCAATCTTCGCGAATCTGAAATCAATTTTAGAATTTATTTTGTCAAAAGAGTATTTTTAACTTCAATCTCATTATTTTATTTTATAAACTATTTAATAATTATTTTATTTATTAATGATTACTAGAAATTAAACTTCAAATTAAACTCCAACAAAAGGTATTTTTAATGAGTTTATCATTTCATGGATGGAATGAATTAATAGATGTAAATCGCGATCATTTCATAATCTAGTCATTAAATGTGCTCAAAATTTTCGAAACTCGAAAACATAATTCGAATAATTGAACATAATTTTAAAATTGAAGCAAAGTTTTAGATCATTTTATTTAATAAAAGATTTTGAAAACTCAAAAATTTGAAATTGAATTTGAAAAATAAAATAAATAAGATTTAGATTTAAAATAAACTATTGATGACATTTATTAAATAATAAGAAATTGGGACTCTTTTGGATAGAATGTAATTGATTTTTGAAACTGTTTTCTATCGATTCTCTTTTGTAAATTGAAATGTTTACACAAACATCAAATTCCATCACAATGAAGACTATGTAAATAGAGTTTCTCATATAAGTTCATTAACTGAGTTTCCTTTTATGCGTACGTAACGACTCTCTAGCATGAAATGCAAAAATTCATTTCTTCTATTTAGTTGATTAGGTAGTAGTGGCCGTCGCAGAAGGCATATTATCTCATTATTATTATTACTGAAGTTAGTACTACTTTTAATACCTAAACAAAGTATATCATTATTGATTTAGTTATTATTTGCATTAAAGTCAAGAGAGGAAACTATTCTATAATTGAATTTCAAGACATTATGAATTATAGCATCAATTATTGAAAGCATTACAAAATAATTTGATTGCTTATAAGTTTGAATAGATTTAATAGAAAATATTCGCATTATAATCATCTCATCATTTTATATTGTTCTCGAAAAAGAAATCGTTGGCTTTGAAATAACTCAAAAACTATTCAAATATTGCATTCCTCTGAAAGAACCCAAAAGAGCGTTAAATTTTGAAGATTGAGATATCGGAAAGTTCTTTTGTGATGAGCCCTCAACTCAATGACTAGTAATATGTTTAATATAAATAGTTTTATCATTAATACTCAATTTTTAGTAATTCATTCATAAATTGAAATTTATTCATCTCATAAATTAATTGAGTGGAAAATACTAATCATTTATCAAATTAATGCTCATTGTTTTAGTAAGTCTTTTAATACACAAAAAATTTAAATCAATATAACCAACGAAATTTGATTATAACTAAAAACCAATACGAAATATATTTATCATATATATAAGAATTTGTGAAAGTGTCAAATATTATTATGGATTAAGTTATTTTTATTTTAGAATCTATTTATCTAATATAAAAATGCGTCAATAATTAATATTTAAATTTATTTATTTGAATTAAAGCGAAAATAAAATTTACATTTAATTCAAATTTACAAATTAAGTGCTTATCTATAGTAAGAATGTCTGATTAGAATAGAAGACCTGTTAGTACAGTATGTTTTCCTTCATCTCAGGTTAAAATACGTATTCAAATTAGAAAAACACATTTATTACTTATAACATTAAATATTTAGAAAACCAAATTAAAGTTCTTTTCATTTGACTTCTTCCTCATTTTTAGTTGAATAGATCGTTAATAAAGTTAAAGAGACAAAAAACTAATTCCATTAAACTTCAGTTATTCATTAAAACAAATTTTATTAACCATTAATGAAACTGTGCTTTCACTTAAATTGATTGTAAGTCTTTGCATTAATGCAGTTTTATAGGATCAGAATTGTTCAGGATTTCGGTTTATAGCACCACAAAATAATCTTTTCTACTCAAATATTTTTTCTATTTTCATGATAAATACTAGACGTATTCAACATAATTTTTCAATTTTTAATTCAAAACAGAAATTAAGATAACTTTTAAAACTTAGAGCATTGATTGTAAATTTTTACAACATAGTTAATATATTCAAAATATTATTTGAAAAACAGATTATTAGCACTAGAATTGAAATAATAGCACAATTAAAATTGATAAATTTTCTTTAGACAGAATCAGAATATATCCGATTAGAATCAGCTTTACTTTTAATTGGTTGAAAAGAAAGTTTTTGTCTGCGCCAGATTACAGGTGGAGTTCTTGAACGCGGTTTTAAGTTCCCTTCAAAACATTAATCAATTTTTGTAATGAAAATTAAGCTCTATTTAAAGCTATTTATGAAAAAAATTCCCAAATATTGGGCCATATTTTCGGCTAAAAATTTTCTTTAGGACCTTCTTATACTGTATTATTATATGTCTGGTTTGAATGGGCTGTTATCTACTCATTAACTTTGCAACAGATTATTATATTTTGATTTATATTTTAGTTACACAGAAATGTAAGTGATAGTTAAGTTTGCAATTTTGAAGTTTATACACGTTTAGAGTATTTAATAGCTATTCGCACAGCAATTCACATACTGTAAATTACATAGTTTTGTATGGGAAAAGTGTCTAATGGAGCGAAACTCACTTTTCAATAAACCAAACCTGCATTCGGACTCAATTTCAAAAGTTGAAGTTTAATGACTATCACTTTACAATAAATATAATGAAAAAATAACTCTCAGACCAATCAAATTAAACCACTGAATTACAAACAACATATAAATTGAATAACATATAACAAGTTGAGAAGATTGTTGAAAACTATCATTTCAAAAGCCTTTCATTTATCAATACAATAATACCAGTCAAAAAATGTGGTAAAAACTTATTTCATTATTAATAACAAACTATACTCAATAATATATATTCATATATAGGTAGTTTTCAAAGTTCTTCAAAATTTGAAATCATACTATAAAAGAGTATAAAATCTCCCTTTAATTAGTGATTGAGCATAACCTTCAAATGTTATTCGTTGTAATGAAACTAATTAGTGATATTTTAATATGCTTTCAGCTTTTTTTGTAAAATAAAACTAATGAAATTTCAAAGTTTTGGAGTCATTGATCTAAAAATTTTTAATTACGAATCAAACTTTTATTATTTATTCAGGTTAAATAACTCTAAATTCAATCGACAACTTGAATTTGGCTCAAAAATTTAAATATCATGAATTAAATTTATTTTACGACTTCATCGATAGAATGTCATCAAGTTTTATAAGTGCTGTATTTTATTCTTTAAAATCAAATTAAGATGACTTATTAGTAAAAATCTATGAATGAATAATAATATTTCTATTTCTGTATGAGTTTTAGCTTTAATACTCATTTCTTATTCTTCTGGCATTAAAAATAAGTGTAATATAAAATTAATATCTATTGAGTATTAAGTGTTAGTTTATATTTGTTATTCAAATAAGCATATTATTGATTTATTCAGCCTTTGATATCAAAGTTTTATTGGTATTTGAATTGGAAATTCTGAACGATAGGACACGACCACAGTTACAGTTATCATAGAGTATACATAGAGTATAGAAATCGTGGAATAACACAATAACATGAAGTTAACCTACTCTAATATAATAGCATACAATGAAAACTTTTTCGCTTAACTATTGGTGAACAAATTTAATGAACGCATGCCTTCAATTTAATGCTAAGCTTTTTCCAGCTATTGACGAGACCCATACTAGCCATCACTGAAGGAATCATTAGTGTTACTGGTATTTAAATGAAGACATATTCCAACCATTTTACCACTAAATGAAGAGTTCGAATCGATCACATTCTCCAACTTAATGGTTTTCAAGATAAACAGTACAGTAGAATCATTTGATAAACATTATTTCAAATATGATGATAATGTCTTTTATGAATTTTGAAAATACATAGTTTTTATACAACTCTATAAAAATTTATTTCGACTAAGTTTTTGTCAAGTCTTACAGACTTGAAAGTTATATCAATAGCTTGACGTTTGTTAATAAATTGATTACTATAGGCGTAAAAATAGGCACCAAATTTTTGTGCTGACTTAACCCAAATCAAAATAACTCGAGTTATAAATTTCTCTGGATTTATCATTTCTAAAATAAAGTTTATAAACTTAACATCAATACTCTGAGGCTTAGAAAACAGAAACCGAATTATTTTTATGCAGCTCAATAATGGTTTTTTGAAAGTTGCATTTTTTTTATTCGATGCGATTTCTTTCTAGATTTTGGTTTCAAAATTTCACTTCGAATTTCGCTTATGGGTAAAGTCATGCTGTGACTAATATTTTTATTCTTCTTGTGTAAGAAAGATTTCCAAACTTTCTTTTTCAGCTCTTGGATTCTTTCTGCTTTTGAAATTGATAGCAACTCATAATTCACAATTGGTTTTTTTCTGATCAGACTTCAGACTTCCTTTAAAATGTTGCCAAAATTTTTCCTAATATTTCACAAGAGTTGTGTATATTAACAATTATTAAAATAAAGACATATTTATTTGTCAAAAACATTGTGATTTTGATTATATTGAATTATGTATTCGAGTGAATCATAAATTTTCACGAATTCTTTCGAATTTACATAATGTATATTATTTTTAAATTTTCGAAAACTTGAATTAAATGACAATAAGATTGATTTGATTTATGATATTGTGTTTATAGCGAAAGCATTGTTTGAATTTGATATCTAAACGTAATTTACATTTGAAATGAAATTTATTTTTATCTAAACGCAATAGAGTTTGAATGATTCCGGAAGTCGTATTCTTAATTTTATGGCTTAAGCCATTCAATTATTGGAACCTAAAGGACGTGAAGTTTGACTTAAATGATCGATTGATATTTTACGATCGCATAAGTGTTATTTAATACAACACATTCTACTAATAGAAAGAGCCAAATATATTACCTAAATCTCGTATTTGTGGCCGTAAAATAAACTCATATCCAATAAAATGTCTTCACAATTGTCTTTATTGTTATTTACGTCATTCAAATTGACTCAATTGGATTTTAAAATTGTCAAACAAGTAATTGCTTTAGTAATAAAAAGTCTCCTGCGCTTTCGATAGCTATTGTCTCAAATGTCACATAAATGTCACTTTTTGATTTCTCACAAATTATGATTTTTTATTACATTGTTGTTCACGATTTCCTAAATGTTTCCATAAGGAAAACGTGAACAACAGAATATTAGATTAAATTGATTATTAATTTAGTTATAATCTGAAAATCTGATGCAAATGTAAAGAAGCCGACGAGATAGTGGTTTTGAACGCAATGACAAATATATTGGGTAGTATATCGTAACAGATGCTAAACATGTATCGTCAACGCGGTAATCGAATAAAGAAAAAACAAAATTGTCTCATTTGGGGGATTATGAGATATATGAAAACAGTGTTGGAAAGAAACGAAATGAAACAAAGCGGCGTGACATGAACAGCATCTCTCAGAGGACACAAGAACACAATTCTTTAGTGACCCTCTTCTCTCTTCTCTCTCCTAATTCTTAATGCACAGGAGTCTACTGTACTCTTCACTACACTAACACTAACTTACTATTCAGTTCTATTATTTATATGTCTGAACGTTTACGACAGAAGCAATCGATACTCTGATACCCGCATTCATCCATAACAAACATAAAAATATAAGTTGGAAAGAAAAAAGTTTTGCAGTCGTATTCACTAAAGTTAATAAAGCTATGTTCATATAATGCACTTTAACTTAGTTCCAGTCTAATGACATTCTCCTATAAATGCTTTAAAAATCTATTCAAAAGAATCAACAGCTTTTCTTGCTTAATTGAAATAAACTCTGTTTTTATTTTTCGTATTGAACTAATCACACTTTTTATTCAACTTGAATTCAAATTTTTAATCAAAATTTATGAGTTTATTCATGTCTAAAGTCAGATATTAAAAATAATCGTGCATTTAATGCATGTAAAACAGAGCCTGAATTATATTTTAAATGAATAAACTCTCAGCAAATTTTTTTGTTATTTGATTTCAATTTAAACGAATTTTGAGATAACTTGAGACTAAAATGAATGCAAAAGTAATATTTTGAAGGAAAAAAAAATTCTCAAGAATAAAATTTTTAATCTAATTCATTGTTCAAAATTTTGAATTTTCAAAATTAATTCTATCATTAATTATAAGTGATATTTCATTAATGATAAAAACTAATATGAAGTTATATTTGGATTATAGACAACGAATCACAGAATAGAGAGAAATTTTCAAGAGCTGCATATTCTCTGAACGAATTCTTTGTTTACAAAGCTCAACAAAAATTAGCTACAATTTTACGTTCGAATTGATGAACAGGAAATGAAAACTTGAAGTTCTTTCCAATTTTAATAAAAGCAAATTTATTTAAAGTCTGATTCGTTGAACTTTATTATTGACTTTACGGAATATGAAGCAAAAAAAATGATGAAACAAACTATAGGTAACTTTGTATCTAAAAAATGTTTTATATCTTTTGCTTAATCAAAACATTTGAAAAGTTAATCTTAAACATAAAACAGAACAACAAAAGTGATGGATATAATCATTATAATTGATAAACATATTTATGATTAAATAATTTAATTCAAACTGGTATTCAAAGTGTTTGAATGTTGAAAACAAAGTGCAAATGAACATTAAATTACTTGCATAATAAGAAATTGAAATTCAAATCTAAAAATCGATATATGCATTAGACCTGAATCTGATTAATTCAAAATGACAAATATTAGATTCTGAAATACACTTTTGGAACTCAATGAATTTATCAAAATTCAAGTATTAGTTATTCATAACAGAGCTTCTAAATCGATAGCAAGAGCTATCTTAAGATTTAGGTTAAATGATTTGAGATCTGAAAAGTATGAAAACTTTAGGTTTAGCTTTAAAATCAAGATTTATGATAAGAATCATTTTGTTCGCGAGAATTTCAAACTCAATGTTCTGATGAAAACGATTGGCATTAAAAGAAAATTTCGAGAAACATTGACTAGCATAAGAATAGGAAATTTTTTCTGCATTCAAGAGTCGAAGGATAAACAAATCACAGAATATTCATACCTGTACTAACATTAATATAATGTTGAAATTAGAATTTATTATTACCTCGTATTTGGTATTGAAATTATAAAATATATTTTTGTGAAAAATGGATTGATTGAACATTTATAATATTTCTATCATTTGTGATTCATATCAGTTTTATAATAATACCTTATGAGGTCTTGAATTTAATTGAATTTGATTTATCAATTTCTTAAAATTCGTTGATATGAAGCAATAATTGCATTATATTTAGTAAGTTTTAAATATTTAAATTTGAATAGAAATTCGATACAATGGCTGTTAATCGCATTTGAAATGAGCAAAATATTTCCTTTCCATTGAATAGAAGCCAACTGTTTAGTATTCGTAACACAAATCTATTTTAGCAGAACTTTCAAATTGAATTTGAAGGCTCTTTTCAATACGCGTTTTAATTATCATAAATTATAAAATAAATATATTCTTATTGAAAGCTGGAATTGAAATTAAGGGAACAAACAATAAAATAAGATAATTAAGTGATAAACAGAAAATAACATAAAATAGTGGTATTAGTCCATCAATAGTAAAAATGGTAACACAAGTAATACAAGTAGTACTTAAAGGTTAGAATAATATTTCTC
>JAQIWZ010001278.1:0-12541 GCA_034697245.1 Malaconothrus monodactylus
AAACATTGTTTTAAAAGAAAATTTCAAATTGTTTTAAAACAGTGTTTTAAATTGTTATAAAACATTGTTTTAAACAATGTTTTAAAACATTTACAACCCTATTTATAATAGTCGACAAATCAATTTAACTCTTGATTTAATTTTTAACGAGCTATACTTTAGAACTCCAATTAATTTGAGATAAATTCATAAATTTCAAAGGTATTGAAAGCCATAGACAAGGGCTGAAATTTGAGACATAGATATCAATAAAATGCATATTCATGAGAAACAGAAACGAACTCTTCAACTTTTATTATCAATCGGTCATAAGTTCACAGACAAGTCGAAATCACTTGACTTTTCTTCCCCTCTTTAAGTTCCCTAAAGGGTCACTTTGGAATGTTTGAAATACTTTTAGCAAAACAATCATCGCATGCCAATTGTTTTAAACTAATGTAAAACTATTTTTCCCACTTTTTCAATCTCTTTAAGTTTATTTGAATGATTGTTGATTGAGTGAAAATAATGCATAAAATCTTTGACAAACAAATCATTAAATTAATGTTTTCTGTTATGACTTTTTAGGGATATTAATAGATTTAAAAAGAATTGCTTTTTGAAAGGGGAAACTATTCACTCAAATGTTTAGAGTGAAGATAATATTAAAACTATCTGATGAGTTGAGAGTCGGTTCAAATCGGTTTTGTGCAGAAATAATATGCTCACAAACTCCATCAACAAACAAAACACTTTAAGAATGACATCTTTTCCAGAAATTGCTCATTTGAAACCCTCGAGTGAATCACATAATTGAAGATTTATGAGTCGAGTAACTTTTTTTAATGAGGGGTTTGACATGACCTAAAGATCAAACAAATAGTTTTTCAAATTATGGCTTAACCTTCAACCAACCTTTTACTTAATAGGTATAAAAACATTAGTTAAACAAATTTAATCATAAAATAAGAAAGGGTTAAAAAAATTGTTGTCTTGAATTATAGATAATAAGTGATAAGTTAATAATAAACTGTAATTTGAAAGATGAAAAACAACTTTCAAACAATCATTTTGAAAACAAATATGTTTTTAGTTAAAAGCTTATTTTTCATTCGTTGCGAAATATTGGTTTCTCTCAATGAATGATTGCATAAATTCTTATTTCATTCTAAAATATTGATTTGTACTCTAAAAACTATAAAATTTCCCTCAAACACAGGATGTTTATGTCAAAGTAACAATAATTATTTGTAAATTTACTACAATATACATCGTAGTGCCTGTAACTTTCATACACAAACTTAAATGTTTTCAATGTAAATCATTATCTCAACACTCAATGAATGATTTATTCAGATTTTCATAAAATTCTTAGAATCAGGTTTTTGTTAAAAAGAGATAAACTTTTTGCCTTTTGTTGTTGTTGTTGTTGTTGTTTTTCAAATTAATACAATATAATAGCAAATAATTTATAATTAATTATTTAATTCTTTAACAATATATTGATGATCTTCATTATACCCTAAAGTATTGTTCATCTATTCATACCGTTTATAACTTTATTGTTATAACATTCTCATTAACACAAGATATGGTATCAAAATTATCAAATAAAGTTTGACGTTCAATATACAAGAGACTTGTAACTTATTACTTTTGGTTTGTTCAAAAATATGATAAGCTTTAGAGATGAAGTATAGATTTTTTTAGAAAAATAATTTCAATATAACTAAATAACTAATTAAATAACAAATTAATGTTGAACCAGACCAGAATGAAGGCCAAATATAATATTTTAATATAAATATAAATGATTAACATATAAACGAGACTATCCCTGACTTATTAACTTCATTTTTTGTTTTATGATATCAACATTTTGAGTAAACACAATTTTAGTATTCTTTGAAAAATATTGTGGAAAATTTTGAAATTCTTCTTTCAAACTGATGTCTATTATTAAATTTGAAGAGCTATTTATTCCAACTAATGAAGTACCAGACCTAATAATGCCTATTGAACAATAGGTTTTGTGGTATTTGTTTCAATCGCTTCATTGTGTTTTCAAATTTAAAAGATTCGCTCAATTGGATTCAATCTTAAAATTGAAGAGAATATAAATCAAATCCAATGAACTATAGAGAAAACATGTTCTTTAAAATAATTTTGATTCTTTAGTTCAAAGAAGAAGTAATTTATTTAAATTTAATTTGAATTTAATGATATTTTTAATCGATTTGATCGATTCATTAATGTTTTCATTGAAGTAATGATTCTAATTATCGAAAATAATTGAGAAACAGATTAAATCAATGTATAATTTACGAGAGAAGAGCTAAATATAGAACTAATGCCAACTTAAACAAAGATAAGATTTGAAATTTCGATTTCATTGTAACAAACTATTTAGTTTTCCATTTATTTTATTCATTTAATAAAATACTTAACAAACTGAACATTTTATTTCGATTTCAAATGTTTGAATCTAATTTCTAAAAAGTTAATTATTTGAGCTATTCTTTGATCATATAGTGCTTGAGTTCCGTAAAGTTTGTCAAGGCTAACAATTGATTGTCTTTGATTTCATGCCTTACAAGTTTAATGCATAATTAATTTTTTTTTAATTTTCAATCTAAAGCCTAATAGATGTTTTAAAATCAATGATCGAATTCAAGTTTATCAGCAAATCATTACTCCCTATAGACTCTGTTTTATATTTCGCTTTGTTTAGCAAACGATCAATAGAGTTGACTAAACCTAAAACAATACTCAAGTACAGTATTAAACAAAATCAAACTTATTAGCGGTTATTTCATTAGAAATAATGAATCAATTGAGGCGTAGAAGTAGTTCCTTTTGACTATATTTCAAACATAATCTAATACTGTATCATATCTTTTGTAATATTATCCAATAAAGCATAGAGCAGATTCGGAATTAAAAGATAAAAATTTAAGTGAATTTCAAATATTTTAAAGCAAATCTTTCAAATTTATTTAATGTCAAGAGTAAAAATCTTTATTACATTTTTTTCTTCATTTTTTTATTGTTTAAGTGAAAAATCTTTGTTAAATTATTTTTACAGCTCAATTGATTGAATTTAATTTTCAAACTTTCAGATAAATCTCATATCTGACACATGTCTTGAAAAGTAAAGTTTGAAAAAACTGCAAAAAAATTAATTTAATTTTCATGAGCAAACTTACAAATTAACAAAAGTCACTGTCATATCTGTAAGTCATAGCTATTTGAAGTGAATTGAAAAACAAAGGTTGAAGTTATTGTTTAAAAACTTTTTGAATTGAACAAAATGAAAATGAGACTTCCCGCGAGGTGAAGTTCAGATATTTCATAAACTTAATAAGAGCTTTGAACATAATTCTAATGCCTGTGGACACCGAAGTATTTATAAATTTGTTTAGAAGGTTAAAGCTTTCTTAGAATTATAGTATTTTTCATTTCTTTCTTATGTCATTTACATTATAATCAAATTGATGGAATGCGAGATAAATATTGATTGCATTTTGATTTGTCAGTACAAGTATTTCAAATCGAGAAAATTTTAAATTGTTTTAATGTATTTTTATTGGAAATTTCGTAAACCTTTATGTTATTTTTAATATCATTTATTAAATAGATAAGAAAACATTGATTCAACAATTAATTCATACATAGGATTATTAAAACATGATTTGTAACGCATAATATATGATAATTCAGCGATGGGTTGAAAAGCGTTTAATGTTTGTAATTATTAGAGAATTATTAGAGAATTATTAGAGTTTTTTCATCTCATCATTACCTTTGAGATATCTCTCTCTTTTGCCAATTTCTTATGTATTTAAAAGTTCAAATTACAATTTGATATATTCAAGAACACAAACGATTAGTAAATTTAATTTACATTTATTTTTCATTTAACTTTTTAAAGTCATTATTATTCTAACCAAAACCTCAAATAAAGTTAATTTTTTAAATATATATAACTTAATTATTATTGTAATCATACTATTGTACAGAGTGGTCATTCTCTGGGACGGAGCAATAGTGCCATTTCAGAGATGTTATATATTATAGTTTGCAAGAATCTTTGAAATTACAAAATCAATGAAAAAATTTTGTATCGTTAATATGAATCATGAATAAATGATAACATTTTTATAACTAATTGTTACTAACATACAAAAAATTGCTTATATACTGAATATACAACTATTGATTGTTTGTTTTTTCAATTTAAGCAACATTTCCACATTCAATCCATTAGTTAATACTATTTAACTGTTCATTCATTTGTTTTTCGTCTTCTAGTGGTTCTCGAGCTTCGTCCAAATCGTAACGATTTTCATCATTTAGATCGTCAATAACTTCCATAGGTATGTCTTCATCTTTCATTTCTATCATTTCTTCGTCGTCTTCGTCATCAATTTTGACGGGCATATCATCTGCAGTGAAATGTGAGCCTTCACTTATTTTCGTCTTCTCTTCCTTTTCAGGCTTTGAGTTTTCAGTTTTTTTAATTTCTACAGTTTGCGTTTTTTGGTCAATATTCTTGGCTTCCTCTTTATGTTCATCTTTTAATTCTTCGTCTTTTGTTTCCTAATTGAATAAAATTCTTAAGTTAAGTCTTTACTAATTGTAATTAACGATTACCTCTTTAGGATCAGAAACGAATTCCGGTATATCTTTTGAATCCTCATAACCGGAATCTAACTTAACGTTTACTTCCTTTTCTTGATATCTTGAAATCGATTCTGGAGGAGTCAAGAAAACGAGTGGAGGTTCATCATCAGTATCACTGAACTGTTCGGGTTCGTAGACTACGAGAGGTAAACGAGAAAATTCTTCTGGACTTAATTTTTGATCTCCTTTTGGGAAAAGATAAAGTCATGTTAAGACAAAAAACAGACTTTAATTAAATAAAAAGGCACTAATAAATTAATCAATGCAATTATTTAGACTCTAACAATTACACAATTATTTATTCTTAGATAAGAAATTGTATTTCTTTTATAAGTAGAAATAAATTATTTTACTAAATAAATAAGATAGAGTTCAACTTTGAGAACATTTGACTAAAAAATGGTTTACAAATATCTTTTGGTTTACAAACTCTATCTTTTTATTCATCCAATAAGAAAAAAGACTGAAACAATTCTTGATACGGTTTATTCTAAACTGTTATTGACTCTTGAATTCTCTTCAAACCTTGAAGTTTAAAGTTATTTTCCGAATGAGATTGCATTAAATCGTAGTTTTCCCTTTTGTACTCTACTTTAAATTGAAAATAGGAACTCTTTTTATTATATTGAGCAAACTTATCCAGTCCTAAGAGACATTATACCTCTTAGAAAAAAAATTATGACATTATTAAATAGAGTGAATCTCTTTGAACTTAAACATTTCTTATTTTCTATACGTTGACCCAATCTATTGGTGCGTAATTATCAATTGAAGCAAAGCAGAAGCGTATGGCAGCATGAATAGCATCTCATTGTCACTAATAGGATTGTCATCATATGCTGTAATGCTTGCAATTCTCGTGTTGCCAAACATTACATTTTAACTTCAAACTTAATTATTTCAACCCTAACATCAACTTCTAACAATACCAAATTATTTCGTTGTATATATATTATGTGAACTCATGGAAAACTACAACAATAAAAATCTGTTTCAATTATCGAATCGTATGACAAAATGATAAATTAGTTTAAGAAACAGTCTCTTTTTATATCCGAAAACTCAATAATTTAGTACACTTTATTGCAAAACTACAAACCGAATCGTAAGCAAGTTTGTGAGTGCATTGCATTCGAATCGATGTCTTCTCATCTACTCTCAAATGTCAATAGAACTGCACTAAACCTATATTTGAGAATAACATTTTACTGCATTTGCAGACTAAAGATTGTGCAAATCTTAACAATATTTCAATAGTAATAACAATAAATATTGAACAAAACTATACACTCCTATTTTGTATTATTAGAAATTAGATTAAAGAATATAAAGAAATATATTATTATATTATTACTTGAATACTACGAACTCTTATAATGGAATGGAGTCTAAAAGCTTCCCGAATCTCAAGATATTCAATTGCAATAGTAAATAACTATTGAATTTTTAATACCACTTTTTGAAATTATATCAAAAAATTTATAAAAATTTTCATTTTAGAGCCCGAAGCGGAATAATCAAAATGATTATTTTTTTATGAATTTCTGGTTTAGTCTCGAATTTGAAATTAATATGTTTCAGAAAAACGAATCCTGAATCATAAAATTTTTAAATTATTATTATTATAACTTAATTCCTACTCTTATAGCACGGAATCCAGAATTTCCACTTGACCTCAGGTTATAAACTCAAATTTTAACTTTTTGTTTCAAATTTAAGCTTTGAATGAATGCTTTGAATCAATTCTAAGGCAAGATTTTTGTTATTCTTTGCTGATTGCATGACAAGTTTTTTGCATTTGTTTCAGAGTAAGAAATCATTTATAACTTTCTTTTTTTGTAAATATGATGTCATAGAAATTCAATAACAAAGTTGTTTATGAGCTAAACTTGATATTTTATCTTGAATATTAATATTGACGTCAAATTTTGCGGGGGTTTACAATTTTGGTTTCATTTTTAGATGAAATTATTCCACATAACTTTTGACAATACAATGGTTGAATTAAAAAACAAATTTAACATAAGATAAATCAATTTTGAGATTACTTTTCAAATATAACTTATGCTTTCGTGAAGTTTCATTTTATATTTAAATAATGTTATAGAGCTTTAATAGAATTTTTATACGAGACTAAATGGAAATACACTATAAGTTCTTCTTCATTGTTGTCTTGCCCTCAATCTATTCTATTTTTATGGATGTGTTTGCTTTCAGATAAATTTGCATTCGATCTAAACTTTACTTTCACTTCTTTGAATTTACATTCATTTTTTGCAGCATTTTATTGCATACAAAAGAAATGATTTAACTATTTTTCCGGAAAATCTTATTTGAAGAAAAAAGTTGTTTGAATAAAGGAATCGGTTTTTTATATTTCCATTGCATTTGATTTGCCTAAAAATAAATTGAATAGAGCGAAAAAAGATATACAATACCAGTATATGAAAAAAAATATTATATTGATATGACTTGTATTTATTTTTTGCATCCAAATCAAATGTATTAGTGATCAATAAGGAAGTGTGTCCTCTCAAACCACACTATTTACTATTTTTCTATTTGAAAAATTATTTCCTAAAAAAGCTAATAAATTATATGAAAACCATTTGTTTAGTAGGCTTATGGTTTTCACCCTTGTCTCTAATAGAAAACTCTCTGCTCTCAATATTAAATCATTCAATTATTATTAGTAAATATTATATATTTAACTATTTATTTGAGACAATGGTTTATTGCGCTTTTTATTTTTTTATGGTATAATTTATGTTTCAAATAATTGAGATTTTGAAACTTCACAGACGAATAAATAACATATTGTAATGTAAGGCAATTACAGGGTATAGAGAAAAAGAGTTGACTTTCAGAGTGATCGTAACATTATTAGTCTTAACTGTAAGAGATTTTCATCAAAGTACGGGTCAATGGATACTGTCCATAGACCAAACCTTTAAGTTATTGAAACACATTTTCTATTTGATGCAGTGAAAGGTGCAGTCATGCGAAAAAAGAAATGGA
Source organism: Malaconothrus monodactylus (assembly GCA_034697245.1). Classification (NCBI taxonomy): domain Eukaryota; kingdom Metazoa; phylum Arthropoda; class Arachnida; order Sarcoptiformes; family Malaconothridae; genus Malaconothrus; species Malaconothrus monodactylus. The sequence continues at coordinate 7,681 of JAQIWZ010001278.1, forward strand.
CCAAAGAAAGAATATATACCAAATAAAATGAATTGCGAAATGCGCCCTAAAAATATACTAAATTGTGTGTAAACTACTGTTGACTTAACGGTTGTTTTCAACTAATATCCTTTTCATCCCAAATATTTTTGACTATCAAATTGTTTAATGCATTGTTGTGTTTGCCTTCGCTTATATTGTGATCTCTAGTGATGGAAAAAGCTTTGATTATAGTTCAATGCAACTGTTCAGCTGTTCAACTCTTCACAATACACCGGAGTAATAGACCAATGATTGTATTTGAGAATCTTGTCAGTAAATATTGATATGCATTGAATAACATATAGTTTAAAAAAATTTTTCAGAAATTGTTCTAAAATAATCGCTATATCATCAGCTGTAAAAACGAGTTCAGACTATGGATTAATTAAATTATTTTCAGCGCAGGATTACAAGCATAAGCTTATATTCAATTTCGCAAATTTAATTAAATTTATTTTTATAATAGAATTTTATTATATGTTTAATAATCTTTTTAGAACCAGTAAAAATGTTTTTAAATCCTATTTTCACACTGACAGCCGAGCAGAAAGTCTCTCAATCTCAAACATAATATCGATTTTGAGTTGGGCTGAAGCACAAAAAACAAATCTAGATTTTCACTCTAGCAATACTCTATATAATTTGAGAGTCTTTCAAGTTTTTCAGACTCATTCTATTATGTATTAAATTTTGTAATTTTCAGCTTAATATCCTGTTCAATGTAAAAGTTGTCGCTCTAATTGATTTCATGCTATTCATAACTTCTGAAACAGAAATAATATTGATTTTCATTTTTTAGTTTTTTTTAAACTTTAGCTATTTTTATATCATTTTCTGGAGAGAATATTTTTTGATTGTTATATATCTTGATTGAAGAAAAGGCAAAATCCAAACGCATCAAAAAAGGATTTTATTTTTGAATCTTTAATTCAAAAATAGATTTATATTCTCTATCTATACTTCTGCATAAAATAGTAAGAAAAGGCGTTTTTCATAGTGTAGGTCAAGAAATAGCATATTCTATAAATCAAATATTATAAAACTCATGACTTTAACAATCAAAATAAAAATAAGAGGAAAACTCATTTCAATATTTATTTTACATATAATTAGTCAACACTTACCATTAGTGTCAGCGCGTTGGAAATTACTTTTATGATCTTTACCATCGCTGGCAGCGAATTCTTCAAATTCAATAAAACCATCAGAATTATGATCGAAAGCATCAAACGTTGGATAACCAGTTGAAGAAAATACCAATTCTTCGCTCACAGCAAGTGTCGCTTCTTCTTTATTAGGCTTCAAATTCTTCTCCGCAACAGATATCACTTTACCTGTTGGTGAGAGTAGTTTGCCATCAGATTTTTTAAGCTCTAATTTATTGATGGGTACACTCAAAGTGAGCGTAATGGTCATCAAAAACAGCAAAACGATCTTCATATTAAAAAATAGTAAAAATAACAAATGCGTAGTAAGTCTTATAAAGTTTTTTAAAACAAAGTTTTTCGTATTAATTCAAGGTTTCGAGAATAGACTTTATAGACCCTCTTATTGTGTAGTGATCGCTAAAGACTACTGTTAGTACTGCACAGAATTCCTTCTGGTCTGAACGCTAGCCTACCGGTTGGTATAACCAGAAAGAAACAGTTTCTATAGTTACCGCTACACTACTCTCCAATTCAACTTTTTTTCAAAGCTTCTCTCTCTCATTCATTTGCGATCGCAATGCATTCGTAATTCTGGAAAAGAGAAGCACTAAGTCTTACTTTCTTATAAGATCGTCCTTCACTCAAACAGGTTGGCCGTATTATTGTACAAATTCTTAAAACAGTCATTATTTAGTTGCCTTCTTATGTTAAATTTCCCGACTCTTACGAAAGCTGTTTTGGGGCTTTTCATAAGAATTATTATTCACAATACGTAAACACTTATTAATAATTTTGAAACTCTCTTTGTTTAATATGAGGGCTGATCATAAAGTCTCACACTGTATGTTTGCTAATTATTGGTTAGAAGAATGTTTTAACTTAACTTATTTTTTAACTTTGAACAAATCAATGATAATCTAAATATCTGTAAACACAAAAAAGAGAAATGAAATCACAGGCATTTGTTAATTTGTTTATCTGTTTCACATCTCAAGTACATCATTGATGAAGGTTCTGGAATTGGCTCATCATTACTCTATGCTAATAAAACCCACTTTAAGATAATTCCTACGTCTTGTCAGTAACTCTTTGATTTGAATCAAATCTTAAACTTGCGATTCGAGTTCATGCGAAGAAATGCACTCAAGTCACTAACAAATACGTCTTATCAATTTGCTTAAAGCCAACTTAATTACAGCGGTTTTAAGGAAAATATCTATTTTATATTCTCAAAGACTCTCTCGAATAGCTTCTTATTAAGTTTTTTGTTATTAAATAAAACTTTTTAAGTGCTGTTTTATTTATGCACTTATTAAAAAAGAAGACTAAAGATATATAACTGCATTCTCTATGTCTCTCTCTCTCTCTCTCTCTCTCTCTCTCTCTCTCTCCCCACTCTATCTCTCTATCTTTCTCTCTCATTAAATATTTAATGTTGTCACACAAGTATACCATATCTCGTTTAGAAAAAGTGGTAAACTTTATCAAAATTTATAAAGGATTGCGGAAACTTTAAGGTTTAAAAGTTTATTAATTTTTTAATAAATGAAATTTTTTACGTTTGCCATTCGAGTGAAGATAAATTTTTTGTTTAAACTTTTATCGTGAAAAACAATTCAAACGCATGAGTGCTATATAAGAAACAAACGTAATTTTGAACACAATAAAAATGAAAAGTTTATTGTTTGCTTTTCAGTTCTTGTTTTAAGTTCAGTAAATATTTTCATACTTATAATACTTGAAGTACTTTTTATTTCAAATTAGTTTTTTAGTCCAAAATTTATAGCTCTTTGAATATTTTCTCCTCATTTTCATTATATTTTGAATGAATGTCTTGTTGTCAACAACTTTTAGGTTTAATTGTTATAGCTTTCAAATTCAATGAATTTCAATTCACAATTCTTTACAAAAAAATTGCATTCAAACGAGGTTTTTGAGTATTTTTTGTATTAGTAATACTGTATATATAAACAAAATTCAAATAAAATTGATTTTAAAGGTTTTTTTTGCAAAAGTGACCTAAATTTAGTAAATTAACAATTATTTTATTTATCCATTATTTAAATTCTAATAAACTTAGAATTAGTTGTGAATGGCACAAACTTGAGCTAATAGTTATTTAGAAATTATTATTATTTTGATATTGAGAAATATGCAAATTTGAATGAACTCGAGGAAATTTTTGCATTAAAATAAGTTACAAGATAAAATGTAAATATCTTATTATTCATAATTATATTATATTGTCAAATGTTTTAAACAAATGATTTATTTTGAAGTTTAATGTCAATAGAATTGATGAGATGAAAATTAATTTTAAATTCTATTAAAAATAATGGTTAATTAAACCTCAAATGTCACTATTCCTCTCAAAACTCATTTATCAAATAGATTGAAATTAGATGCCATAAAAGTGAAGAAACCTTTACTTTGATTCAAGTTTTTCTTTCTATTCTCCCTTTGATTCATCCAAAAAACTCTCTTTCATAGCATTAATTTGATCCTAAAATGAAAGATTGGAACAATTTTCTTGATTCTCAACTTTAAGAAGGCTATAATCAAGACTTAATCGCTTCCGCAAAAAATAACAATTCGATTGGAAGTATTGGAAGAATGAGAGGCAATAATGAAACAACATTAATACTCTCAGTGACATTTCTAATGCTCTTAAATATATTATTGAATATTTCCTCTTTCTCTTCAACTTGTTCTCTATCATCAAAAATAATTGGATGGACCGGAAAATAGAAATATAAAAAATATATATAAGTATAATCTTATAATGAAATAAATCATTGGGCGTAAACTAATGAATGACACCTATACTTATAGTTCATACTATACTATATTTTTTACTGCGTTAAAAAAAGTGTTTCTATCTATCATATTGTATTCTTTTTCTCAATGAAAATATTCCTATAGAGCACAAGTAAATCATAAAATGGTCCAGAATTCAAGTTGAGATTTAAATTTTTTTCATCAGGTCTTCTAATAATAATCAGATTCTGATAGACAGTACATAACGTGAATTTTGGTGAAGAGCCAAAATCATTATTCCAACAAATTGATATCAAACACTGAAATGACATCTGTTTTTGACTCATAGGTTTTTTCGCTCATTAAGTGTGTGAAGGAGAATAAAATATTTAATACGATTTAGAAAATTTTTATTTGATTGTATTCTCGATAATTTATTGTAATTTAAGTTCTGCAATAAAAAAAATCCGATAAATCATAGAGGATAGAAAAATAGAGGTCATAGTAGAGAAACATTCAGGGACTTAAGCTTAACATTTGTAAGAAAAGAACCCAATTCTACTCACTCTGACAAATATCAATATTCTAACCCAGTTTTATATCTAGAAATTCATATTCTTTTTTATATGTATGAAGGAATCGAACGCTTATTCATATATAAAGTGGTGACATTTCACTTTTATGTTAAAAGTTGCTATTTTTGATCTCAAGGTTCTCATATTTTTCTGTTCCTAGAATTCCTATTTTCAATAGTCTAAAAGTAGTCGAAGAATTAAGATTTGAATAATTTATTAAATCAAAAGTTGTAATGATGTAATGAATGTTAATGTGCACATTAGTTGAGTCAAAATTTCCAAACTTCAAAATTTTATTGCTATCATTCTTACACTTTACGAGTTAATGCAATAGTTGCTAAGTCTAAATCCTTCAAGACT
>JAQIWZ010001279.1:0-12538 GCA_034697245.1 Malaconothrus monodactylus
TAACATTGTGATGAGTAATCCTGAGAGGAAGCAAAAAGTTTTGACAACTAATTAAGTTTTTTCACTAAATATATTAAATACAATATCAACACAGCTCAACATCAGATCATTTCGTGATCACGATATTGAGTGAATAATCTGCAGAAACTTTTATTTTAATAAATGATTTTGTTATATTTCCCATAAGAATGACTTCATTATTAAATTATAGAACGACTTAATTGATACAAGAACTCAATTAATCGTTTAATATATAATGCGATATTACTTCTGTTTTGGTATTTCATTAAGTTATAGTTTTTAGAAATGACCGTTTCATAAATGTTCGCATAAAATGTTGAAAAATAGTTACAGCATTGACTTAGTGTGTAATCGTGTCTATTTATGTCTTGACGTTAAATTAGATATTTTCTAATATAACAACTTTATGTCACTTTAATGTTTGCATTAGTAGCGCATGTGTGACAATATCACAAAAATGCTGATTTCATGCTTTTCTCCATATGCCCACTGGCGAGTCCTGCCCTTTGAGTTTAAGATTCTTGATTATTGATCTATCTTCAAAAAATAGTGCACTGCCAAAGTCGAACAGAATTGTACTAACTTTGTAGTAAAAGTAGTCAAACTTTTGATTCACTTTCATCTATAAATGCTTTCATCACAAAGTGATGACTTCTAGAACACAACTTCACAACTTCTAGAAGTTGACGCACCGTGAAAAGAGAAAATTAGGGTTAAGATACAGTATTGTAGCTGATTGTTGAAGCTTAAAATCTAGATATTAGCTCAACAATTTCGAGGCATTTCTGTGTATCAAATGTTTAAAAGCCTGTAAATATTGGATTCCAAAATCACATCTCGGATAACAAAATAAACTTTTTTAATTCGACTTGAGGAAAGATAATTATCTTATAAAAGCAATAGATAGAGAAGTTCTCGAGAAATAAACTCAATATTTTTTAATTGGATTTATGATTTTCTTATACATCAATACAACACTCTGTTATACTGAACAATTATTAAAGACTCCATTTGACTTAGAGTACATTCATTGGAGATTCGTGTATAATCTGTTCAAACGTAGGAGTTTGGCAACCTTTAAGAAAACCTACATTTTTATAGAATTCTCTATTTCCACTTCGTTTAGTTGACTCTGAGTTTTGTGCAATAAAGCATTCTTTAAATTGTGTGAACATTCGTTAGATATAAATTGTCTTAGGATTTGGTAACTAAGCACTGATAGCTATTTCAACAAATTAGTTGATAAACCTAGAGAAATAGTTTTTTTTGCTAGAAATTAGTGAATTCCTATTCGCAGTGAAAAAGAAATTCAATTATTTATAATTCTTCGATGAATATTAGATTAGGTCAAAAAGAAATCACTGAAATCAAAACAGTCAAAGCAAGTGTTTTAGTTATTTGAAAGTTTTTCCTTCTCGTCATTCATTCTCATAAGTTTGATCTGAATTCTCATATTTAGTCAATATTGAATTTCATTTTCCGATAATTTATTTAAATAAATTCATACGTAAAATAATTAATTATAGGCTAAGAGTTATGAAACAAACGTCATTCGAGATGATGACCAATGAAAATATTTATAATACAATAATTTATTTATAATGAACTTATTTTTCTCTTATTTTTACGACTCAAATAAAACTTTTGTAATTTTTGAAACTTATATTTCAAAAGTTATTCTCAAGCTGTAAAAAAGTTGATCAGGAAATTGCAGAGGTTTTTGAAAAAAATCTATAGACTGTAAATAAGACTTAATATGAGAACATTTATCAAGACTTACTTAACCAGAAAATGTTGTTAATATCAGTCTTCAATGACTTTATTCCATAAAAATAATCAAATTATAAGATTTAGTTGTCTAGAAAGATAACATTTTTAATCTAAAATAATGTGCTATTATTTTGTTAGGGATGAAAATTTCATTTCCGAAGATATGATTTTGAGGCTTAAGACCTTTTTATGTCAAGGAATTGAATCAAATTAGATATGAATTCATTTGATTAATAAATAAATAATAAAAAATCTTTGAAATCCTTGTTTGAAATACATGTTATTTTGTTTTGCTCTCTGTTCGAAACTATTTTATTGAGTTATAAAACTCTAACATAAATACTATATTTAAGTGTTATAACAATCTATTAGATAATATGTCACTTTTGTTGTGTCAATTTTTTCGCCGCTTATTTAATAAGCTTTTATGCTTGTCATTCATTCATCGCCTGTTTGGCCACTTTTATGTATTGTCAATGTCACAAAATCGATAACTGTATGTATAAACCCTTTCTGTCCCATTGTTGCAACTAGTTTTCTATAGTTTTCCGATACATTTCCTGTTAAACATTTTATGTCAAAAGTAATGTATTGTTAACGAAATAGCATTTGACTAAATATTAATTAAAAACATTGTTAAATATATTATAAGCTTTATTTTAATTCTTTTGGTCTTTTTTACTCAAACGCTAGTAAAAAGTTTTAACAAAAGTGATCGCGAACCCCATATAAGCGCAACAATGGGCTAAGGTTTCAAAAATTATGCGTATATTTAATAGTCATTTCAAATTTCAATAATCAAACTTTAAGGAATTCATTGTTATTTTAGTTTGATTTAATATATTTTTAATTACTCCGGATTAAAACTAAATGAAATTAACAAATTCTCAAACGAAAATTGATGGTTAAAAGTTTGAAATAAAACCGCTGGAAAATTGAATGTGAATTATTTAATATTGTTGCGCATTTGAAGAAATTGTGTCTAAATTAATGCAGCAGAAAAAGCAACAATAAATAGAAGAACAACAGCCGTTGTGTTGCCACACTATACCTTAAAGAATATAAGAAACATGTTATTGAAACCTTAGAAGCTCTAATTGTTTTTCAATTGATTATTCAATTAATTAGTTATAGAGTAGAAAAAAATGGATTTTTCGAATGCTTAACATTTAATAATGCAATAACAAAGGACTGTTAAAAAAAATTTTTTTTGATATCGATATTGCGCAACAAAAATTTAGAGTTTTTCATTTTATAAATAAAACTTTGTCAATGTTGTATTTTTTCAATAAAACGTATTTTTATTGCTTTTGTTTGTCATGACTTTTATACTTTGAGAAAAAATTTCATATATTTTGTTGAATGAACTAAATTCCCAATCGACTTAAAGAAAGGTTGAAATAATCTCCAAAATGATTAGAAAATGAAAAAAAAATAATATTCTCTCTATAACCAAATTACAGAACACGCAATAGTTATAAAGTTAGAAAATAGATTTAAATCTGATCTAAAATTTTAAAATAATCTTTTAATGAAAGCGAATTCTTTTAACCGCATTAATTATGACATTCATTATACATGCCATGAGATGAAAGAAGACAATTATGAAGACTATTGTTTTAAAACAATTTATTAAAACAGAGTCTAATTAATGTCAATTATAAAAAAAAGTAGTAGAGTTAGGATCAATCTATAGTAAATAAGTTACCGTTTTATTGATATAGTGAGTTTATTCATCTAAGTTTATATGGATTGAGAGAAATGTGATCTTAGCTGTGGGAAATGTTCCATCTGTTCATATCTAGCATTACATATAAAACAATAAGCTTTTGTTTTGCGCTTGTTTTTAAGGTATAGGTTTTAGCTGTGATACCATTAAAAGCAAAACTTGCTTCAGGTTTAACATTGTTTGAAAGCTAAAAATGCTGTCTTGAGTGCAATAAAGAATATTTTTGTGATAAATATAACTATAACTATAACCACATAATCCTAACTTCCCTGTTCTTCTATAATAAACGCACAACTCGTACTTATTATAGTTTTATTTTAAGCGCTACAGTCTTTTTGTGCTAATTAATTGAATTATAAGAAGACATTCACTATAACTATACAGACAAGTAATAGATTTGAATAATCACATAATAATAAATTCCATTTGACTGACATTTGCGTTCTTTCAATGAACGACAATCTCCTTATTAAGTCTAAACTCAAGAATATCAATAATATTCATTACGTAATACTACATACTGTATGTAATTCTTTATTGTGCTCTCACGTAACAAGTCTTTTATCATATATTTTAATTAGTTTGCAGTCATGTTAATCTTCAAATTTTCAAAAAATCTTCAAATCTTCAAAAATTTTGCTTAAATTTATTCAAAATTCATATAAACGAGAACTTAATCGTAAAACCAAGATTTGAGGGCAGAAGTAAAACGAAAAAATAGAATCGAAAATGATTTTAATGTGTTTATGCATTTAGATTGAAATTGAATAATTTAAAATTTCTTCACAGACTCTTCATCTCAAACTTCAGTGAGTGGTAATTATTTATCGATCATCAAAATTGATTTATGATTTTAAAAAAGATACAATCCATAGACTTCTAGTACTGTAAAAGTATGGCTCAAGTTTCACATCAAGCTTTAGCTTTACTGCATTGCAAATATTTAAATAGTTTAGAAATTTATTATCTGTACTTTACGTAAGAAATATTCAAAAAATTTATTGCATATCAGCGATTGATAGCATAGGACCGGACTTATACTTATCGAAATTCAATACAAATTTCAAGCATAAACCGAATTCTATGAGAAATGGTGTGTACTATAGCTATACCTTCGGAGGTAATGCTAACTAATTAATCTTTTTCTGATTTCAATAATATCTTTATACCTTTACTGTAAAGTTAAATTGTATGTAATCTCTGTTAATGCTATTTAATCATGAGTCGAGTTCTATTTACTCGCACTTCATGTATGTAATAATATTTAGAAATTTTAGAGCAATAATACAATATAAGAGTTATATTTCGTAACTTATGATTCAATATACACTGTGTATGCTTTGAGAATTCAATAACTTCTATTTCAAGTGATTGTTCTGAGGCACTACTTATTGATTAATCAAATGTCATGAAATTCAGATCAAACTGACAGGAAATTAAGCGTTTAATTATGAGCAAAGTTGAGGAAGTATTAGTGCTACTGATGTTAAAGATCTGGAAGTAGAGGATCTGAAATTGCAAATCAAACTTTTTAGAGTTAGAAATGCAAAAGCAAATCAACTCATGAGCCTTGAGTTGAAATCGCAAATAATTTCAAAATTCTTTAATTTTGATTCCGGGTTTTTAGTTCTAGAATTGTTATACTCCAACTCTCAAATGTTATACAACATTGACATCGAACTGATCATTTTGACCATTTATTTTTAGTAGTTTCGAGATATTTGACTTCTACTACTCAGACATAATAGAAATTGTATGAGATAGGAAATGATTACTTACAGATGATTGTTAGCTGGTAGATGCTATTCAACCTAACCTACCCTTAACCTAACTGAGGATAACATTTACGACGTTAGGTTAAGTTTGGTCAATATCACAAATAGGGTTTATGCATTATGTCTTTGGGGAACATAAAGTCGAATACAAGTATCAAAAATATTTCATTTATCATTAAAATTATTTTATTTAAAAAACTAATTTATGATCAGCTCTTATCGAAATAAGAATTTTGTCAAAATTTCAAACAGTCAAATAACTTTATTTTTCATTTGATTCATATTTATTTTTGCTAAAGTAAAGCGAATTTTGCTAACTTTTCTGGTACTACATAGAAACATAAAAACTATTAAATGTTTTCCTAATTTATTCCTCAGTTTTAATTATAAATCATACGCATAAATGTAGAAACATTGCTGTATCAGTAGAAACTCATCATTTTGTTCATTATTATTGGTGGACATTTAAAAATAGCTCAAATCATTTGTTAAAATACATTATGTAATATATTATTAAGTAATGTATTATATAATATATGTATTAATCTATCTAATGATTTAACGGTCTACTCAAATTTGAGCAATGATTACGCAGAGATTGTATTATAATTATGATTATGTGAGGGTTATTCCGGAAAATTTCATTTTAAAGTCAAAATAAAAGATAAGGTATATAAATATTCCAGAATAATCGTTACAGTTATTAACTTTGCTCATTCAATAGCTATTCATGTTGGGATCAGTTTGTGCTCAATTGTGCCTAAAAGAGAGCTTTATTTTTATAGACAATAAAATTATAAAAGTGTTTTTGACCCTATTATTGAATAAAAATTTATTTTTTTTACGAATTTTAGTGCATTGGAATTACATTAAAATTGATGGAGACATTAGTGTAAGGAATAATAAATTAAAATAAATTAATTTATAAGTATTTGACTTTTTTCTATAACCATCAAATACAAGATTAATTAATCAAGAGTTGGTTCAAAGAAAGAAAAAATCCAAAAAAAAATTTTGTCTCTTATGCAAATAATATAAGATTTAAACTCATTTATTTTACTTGTATTCTTATAGCTTACAATATTAACGCACAATAGTTAACAAATATAATGTTTTTGTTGAGAAATCTTAATTTCAAGCATAGCAAAATTGAATGTTCTTAATTGCGTTAATGAAATTACTTTAAGAGCATTGAAGCGAGAGTCTGAACCTTCTTATATTAAAATTTCTTAGAGTTTCAGATATTTTCAAGTCTTAATGCATCTGCTCTTAGAAATTAATTTCCATAAATACAGAGTAACTCTGATGCATTAGTCTCGACTTGTTATAACTTACATAAAAAACTCTTATTGCTCTTATTGCTAATGTGTCACTAAAAATATGTTAAGCTATAATGCATAGTAACGAAAAAAATTGAGCCCAAAAGTCAAAGAGATTCTCTCTATCTTTTCTCTTTATCTTTTTATTCGCTATAATCTGTATCAATTGAGTTACCCGGGATTCCATATATGAATACTTTTCTCTGATCTTCATTGAATAGAACAGAGAAAATCTTATTTAATCAAAATTCTTAAGTCTCTTTATCGCTATAATTGCAGGCTTTCATGCATTAGAGATATCACATTCTAAGTAAGAGTCAATTTCTCTTATTATACTTTAATGCAGTCACGATTATTTTTTACTTTACAGTAGTTTTGACTCTAAAATTTAATTTCAAAATTTTTATTCAATTTTTCTAGAGTTTATTTTCAACAATTTTCAATTTAATTTCATATAGCACTATAAAAAGTAATTTACTTTTGAGTGTAATTTTCGAATAAATAGATTCAATTTAAAAATAATGAATTTAGATTTGGCCCAAATGTTAGCTCCAGATGAACTATAGTTACAAGTACTCAATACTTGATATAGGAATGTCTGCATTTTAAGAGATTAAAAATCAAACTAAAGCTATGCTAAACTTTTATGAATTATTGAAAATTTTAAAACATCTTTAGTATTCTTGAAAGTATTTTTATTGAATACTTTATTTGAAGTATTTGTCAAGTTTTTGTTGAAGTTTATTTGAAATACATTATTCAATTAGATTTGCAAAAGATCGAATAGAAATTCAATTCAAATTCAATTTCGCTTATTTTATGGCCAAATCTATTTTATTGGAAGACATTCTACTTTTTTTTTCTTTTATAAATAAATTCGATAAATCTCAGGGCAGAAAATTCCGTTATTCAAGAAGTTCAAGTACTTGAAGTACTTTTTCAATATAAAAATAGTTGTCCACTTCTAATGCATATGTTTGTTATTTGAATCCGTTAAAAATTATTTTTTAAAAACTACTTATGAATATTCTTACGTTATTTTGTAGATAATCTATGAACAAACAAATAGTGATCAATACTTTGCCGGAATATTCAACTCCTATAGTTTGAAATTTTTTTTTTTTTTTTTTGCTGTTCTACTTTGGATGTGACGAAATTACTTTAAATGAATGTGAGTTAACCCAAACATAGCGTTTCAATGCATGAAATGCTCGCGTGTTAAAACAACATTATCCTTAAAAGCACAAAAATCTAACCATATTTTCGAAATAGAGTTCAATGCATATGAGTATTCTATCTATTTGTTATCTTCATTTTCATGTAAAAATATTATATTTTTTATTTTTTACTTTTTTTTACTTTAATCAAATTATGTTTCTCATTGTTTAGAAGAGAATTAATTAAGAAAAACAAAAAATTTATTCTTTAATGATAAACAAATTTCACGCTTTAATATTATACGCAATGCTGAATACATAAGCAGGGATTGAATTTCTTTTCTCTGACGGCATTAAATGAGTTAATTGAAGGAAATTGATTAATGAATGGATTTCACTTGTTTTCATTTATTTGTTTCATTAAAAAATTTTTTTGATCCTATTAAAAACTATAGCATTGAACATAAAATATCAATTAAACTCGTGTCTATTGTTTATTTAAATATTAAGTTAAGATCATTTTTACTAGTTGTGAAAACCTATTTTGATTCAATTGGGATCAAAGCATAAGAATCCTCAACAAAACAGAATAACAAATAAAATTATGAATATTTCTAACGAAAACTTTGCTTTTAAATATCAATATTATAACTTTTTTTGGTATTTTTTATATATTTTAATTTATTGTTTCTCATTAAAAAACTTTTTTTGGTTTGAAATAGTTTTTCATATATTTTAAAAAATATTTTTTTTATCAAATATAAAGATTTGAAAGTTGGATTCTCTTAGGAGACCAAAAATCATGTGTATGTATTAACTAATTAAGATTGAGTTTGCGATGCAGTCAAAGATTAATCTCAAGACTTGCTGTACAGGTCTACTAAAGATATGCAAATTGACATCAAACACAAACTCACTGAAGATTCTTTCACTTATTCAACATTTTTTTTATCCCATTTTAAGGTCAAAATAAACAACAAGTTTGTTTAGATGAGTTTTCATGTTATTCATGCTGTGAAATAACTCCTTGCTCTTTGAAACAACTTCTGTCAAGTTTTGCCCTACATTTGAAAGAAAAGTAAGATTTCTTCAAGAAAATAATTTTGAACTTTAAATTTCTTCTTCATTGAAAAAAAACGTTTGCGATTTTATAAAAGAGATGAAATATTAAGAGAAAAAGTTATAATTCATTTTTATGATGCTTTCCAACATTTACTGAAAGTAATAATTTTTGTCATTTTGAAGTTCATAAACAAAATAACAATATATACAATAATTTATGCAATAAATGTTTGATTTAAAATTCAAACTACACATTGCTTTAGGTAATATTCAGGAATAAAATATAAACGTATAAAAAGTTAATTTATATTTAATAGAAATGGATGGAAACGCAATTTCGTTATTGAAAGAATATCTTCATTCAGATAGAAAACAAATGTAAAGATATTTTTCCTTTCGTAGAAACTTTAATATAAGACTCGATCGATAGTTGAGATAAAATCAAAGTTCATTATTTTGAAAAATATTACTTCTTTTTTATTTCAATTTCCATTTCGTTCAATTATTCAAATTTGAGGGAAAGGAAGAAACAATATATATAGTGATGGGCTTTTGCAAAGGAAATAAAATAATGAAAAGATATTTATCTAAGTCTTTGAATAAAATCTTTTATGAAGTCTTTTATTAATAAAAAAAAATAGTTTAGATTTCAAAATTATAGATCAGTTTCAAAATTTTGACTTCAGTTTTTGATAAATGACTTCCAAAATAATCTAATTTTCGCCATTGCTTTCAAATGATTCATAACTTAATTCTATCGATACTATTCTTGTTAATGTGATTTATGAAATGTAAGAGTTATTATTATATTGATCGCAATGATTGTGGTTACTGTCGATTACTGTTTGCTTAACTTAAGCACAAATCACAACAACAGAATTTTCAATAGTAAAGTTATGTAGAAACCAATCTATCTGTTAGTAAGCGATATGAAGATGAGATGCTCTTTATTTATTTCATAGTCTGAGAATTTCAGACAGATGTGAAACAGCTTTGCCTTTTTCTAAAAAATCAATATACGTTTTTTTTGGTTCAATTTTCAATAATTTTATTTAAAAATTGAAGCAACTTTCATAATCTTCACCAATCGATAATAAACTTTTTTTTAGAATCGATGTTATTGTTATCAATAGTAACTTAAAAAATGAATTAGAGATTGCAGAATATATTAATCTTATGATTGCAGAACAATGAATTCAAATCATCAGTTCCTCTTTTTTTATATTAAAAGACATATTTTTAACATCGATAAGCCATTGAGTAAATTTTTAAAACTTATGAATAAAAATTAATTAATACTAACACTTACGTTATATTAAAGTGAAATAATCTCATTCGGGTAACCAATGATTTGAGTGCATTCATTAAAATACAATAGACTCTAAATATGATGTTTTCATTTTTAGGTATTTTTCGTGCACTTTAGCTCTATATTTGAAATGATTAAAAAAATCGAACTCTAAAGTTCTTGAAGTTCAGCTATTGACTGATTTTGGTAATTTATTCGCAAGGATAAACTTAATATTTTATTTTTAATAGGTTCTGCCTTTTGAAAACTTAAGTAAATCACATTGTGTTTGCGGTTATACGTATCTAAACAGCAGAACAAAGTCTTTTATGAATAGTCTCATTATTTTTTTTTCAACATTGCTTGTATTTTGAAATAGTTTAGTCTTTCATTGTAAAAGATATTACTAGTATTAGGATTTAAATCAAACAAAATTATTTCGATAATTCTATTGTAGATAAATTCATAGCAAGAATAGGTTAAAAAGGACGTGAATAAGAAAATATTCCTATTATTTCATGAGATTATTTCAATTATTAGATATATTCAATGATTTTATCTAAAACTTTAAAAAGAAAAATCGAGTTTTTTAAATATGAATATTTAAAAAAATAAGTTTTGTGCACAAAATAATATTCAATAAAATGAGGTTCTATTGGTTTACTCAAACCATTTTCTTTATTTTAAGCATATTTGACGAGATATTTATTAAATTAGATTTCATTTTATAAGATTTTTGAAAAAAATTTCAAAATTTCTATTCCGATTATTTAAGTCTTTTTACTGAATTTTATTTCAATAATATTCTCTCTTCTATTCCAAAAGAATAAACTTCTGAATCGCAATTTTAGATGTGTTTTCTAGAGAAATAAAAAACTTAAACATCCCTTTATAGCTGACTCGTAAGTCAATATTAGTAACTATAAAGCGATTTGCAAACGATTTGTTTCTTAAAATATAGTGTGATTTTATTACAGAGCAATAAATTTTATTTCTATATCAAAGTTATTGAAAGAAAATTGTTTGTTTTTGTTTGCTTTAGTCAAACCTAAAAAATAATTGGATAAACATTTTTTAATGCTTAGCAAGGTCTATTTTTCACATTAACTCAAGTCAGTGGAAAGGCTACAGTTGTTTTTTATTTACTTATTATTAAATTTCATCTGAAGCCTCGACATCAAATATCTTTTATCTTTTTTATAGATTAAAATTGCCATTAATTTTAAACTCGATTTTCTACCACTTGAGTTCAAGTCTGAAATGATATTATTTGCCACAAATTTTATGACAGAGTTATTTTGTGGGAAAAAAAAGAATAAACTTTAAGAAAATATTTTAAAAGAAAAAGAAAAAGTTGAGTCGAGTCGAGTTGAGTCGTTAGTTGAAAGAGTGGAATCTTAAAAACAGATTTATGAGTTATAATATCACATTCCAGAGAACTTAACTCAATAAACAAAAGCCATGAATTATATCTCACTTCTCATACTTAACGCTTTAGTAAACAGAGGCGTATTTAAAGAAAAGCTTTTATGAAGTTATGTTCAAAGTATTTCTTCAGACGATGCTTGAATTCAAACTAATCCTCGAGTCGGAAATAGCATTAATGACTTATTAATAATAAGTTATTGTGATATTCTTTTAAGATTTTAGTCATAATAGGAATACAAAATGCTTTGTAATGAATGAAAAATTTGATGAAATAATCGAATTCTGAAGAAGTAAAGAATATATTCCCACGAGAATAACCTAAAAGAATAACTAATACAAGAATATAAAAAGAATAATAAGTTCTTAAAGGCCTGACATAATTAATGTTCTTTAAACTCAAGTGAAGTTTCAAGTCTTTTATGTTGTAAATTAAGAAATTATAATTTCACACTTTTGTTGTCTCCATTCAAAGCATAAGTGTTTGAAAAAAAAGACTTATAAAAGAAAATTTTGAATTTCGTTCAGGAAAATGTAATTAAACCTTAATTAACAAACATAAAAAATTATTATTTATGATAATGGGTTTCATTAAGGTTTATGTCGTGTTCTCTCTCTCTCTCTCTCTCTCTCTCTCTCTACATATTTTTATTTCGTCCTAAAATATAAATTTGATGGTTATGTCACAAAAATGATTTATGTCTATGTGTTTGACGATTGAATGTATGCTATTTTGCGAATCGATTATACAATTGCCTTAATGTTATATAACGCCACTGTATTGCTCGTGTTTTCTCAAGCAAAGAATATTCTTCATGTGTTTGTTCGTGCATTATTTGCTCTCTTTTTTGCTAAGAAATGATAAAATATAGTTATTACTAAAGCTATATGTTTGTGATGGAAGTCTATTATGGACTCACACATAAGTATTTATATGTAATATTCTGTGCAATATATTCTTTATAAGCTTTAGATTGTTTTGGAGAGAGAGA